>PVIJ01002668.1:0-98313 GCA_004024925.1 Scalopus aquaticus
GAGGGAGAGGGAATTTACTATGGTGCATGCTGAAGGGTTGGGGTCTGAGTGCCACTGTCATTTTAGATGCACTATCCACATCCTCAGAGCCTTCTGAATTCTTTGAATACCTTCAAAATCAAGTTCTGGATATTTGCATATGTTTGCAGGATTTTGTCTATTGTCCTGTTAAGTCTGCTCTAATTTGAGGTATATCAACCCATACTTCCTATAAACGATGACCAGTAGTTGGTATACAAGAGTTCCATCATCCTCGCCCATTAGGTGATAAAACTTTAAGGTGTATGTTTTCAAAATTCAGCTTCAGTTGCCTAATGCAGCAGTTGGTTTATAATGCACTTTTTGGTGGCTATTTCACCTTTGCTGTTCTGCCCCGTCCCCCTTTCTTCCTCACTGGCATACATAACTTGTACCTCTCAGATTACTTAGACTTAAATTGTTTTCTCAGATTCTGTTTCTACAGAAACCCCACTTATAGAGAATGTAAACCTAGAGCCAACTATAAACAACATATTCTACAATAAAAAAGCTAACACGAGAAGAAGCCATGTGGGGGTAAAATCTGGGAGAGCCAAGCTGAGTCATGGTGACTACGGTTAAACCACTCCATTAAATCCTGACTCTGTTTATCTGTGAACCTTCGGTTACAGAAATTAAAATACTTCACTATGGGGTTCTAAATGGATTGGAGTTGGATTGCCTATTTGGTGCCTCTGAAAAACATAATGTGATATTCTTGACTCTGGACTTTAAAATGCATGATAATAAACTAAAGTAAGCAAATCTAAGTATGTGAAACCATTTGAAATAACAGATCTCACCTTGAAAGAGCCTTAGTAGTCTCTCACAAGGAGAGATTAAAAACCATATATGTAAGTTTAAGAACTAAAGTTTAGTGATTTAAATCATGTCTTTCCAGTTAGCTACCTAATTGGAGTTGGGATTAAAATATGACATAATTATTTAAGATTGGTGGATGCAACATGGTGAACATCTTAAAGCACATCTTAATAAGTAAACTGTTTCACAAGTAAGCTGTTTGCTCAGTTTAACAGTATGTTTATCTGTGAAAACTATTTTCCCAGATGAGCCAACTGGTTGTTAAGCTAAATTGATAAGCAGGAATAACCTGAAGCAAACAATAATGCTATTTATTGGTTTAAAATATTCCTGCAATGAATGGTTAAGTTTTATTGAGCACAGACATCCTCATTCTCAATCCTGATTCTCAATCTTCATTTTCAATCAATATAATACAGTTCTCATAAAGAACAGGAGTCGTTTCTATGAGAATAAATGTCAGAGTAGAGAGAAAGAAACAATATAAAGGTGATAATTAATGGATGAAAATACTAAGAATAATGCTGGAGTAGAATAAATAGAAAATTAAGAAAGGTGATTTAGGGGCCTCCCCGGTGGTGCAGAGGTTGAGCGCTGCGCTGTGGAGCTGTTGGCAGCGTGTGATGTGGGTTTGATGGCCCAGCCGGGGAGAATCCCACATGGCGCGGCAGACCTCTCCTGCCTCACCCGCTGCTCCCCTCAGCAGTGTATTTCTGATCTGCCTGTTCTGCTCCCCACACTGACTCTGATGAACCCTCTTGCCGCCCCACACCTCTGGCCTGTACCCCAGCTTGTATGTATAAATAAATAAACCTTTAAAAAAAAAGAAAGAAAGGTGATTTAGGTGAGATGGTAGAGAACCTGGAATCTTGCCTCTCAGCAATAAGGAGTCTTTGAAGGTTAAAAAACACCTAGCTCTTGGGAAATATTTGTGTTTGGGTATTTATTTTTGTTTTATTTTGCTAGAAAATCTTGGTTTTTAAGTGGTTACACAATATAATGGACTCTCATCTGAAGAATTTGTTATTTCAATTTTCCTTTGTGTATCTATAAATCTTTCCTATGTATTTTAATATCAAGCCCTATGCTTTGAAGTTTGGTTAGAAAATCACAGTTAAATTATTATCTGCAAAGAATGATAGCAGAGAGTGAGACTGTGAGTATTTTGGCCTGCCTTTTGGCATTATTATGGGCAGAGGAAGGGCATTATTTATTAACTATGGAACTGAGGAAGAAACAATCCAAAGTTTGACTTAACTTTAGTTAAACAACACTTCTAAGATTTATGACAAATAAGTCCCATGGTGACCAAATTCTTACTTTTTTTTTTTTTAGATTTTGAGAAAACCCAAGAACATAACAATAATCTAATATTCTTAGACTAACCATGAGTTTCACATTTAGACCAATCTAGATTCTAATCCTGACTTAAACACTTACTAGAAAGGGGACTTTGTACAAGTTATTTAACATCTTTGTCCCTTAACTATCTTATACAAATTGTGCGAAAAGACAGTACCACCTCTCAAATAAGATGTGAAAATCAAATCAGTATGGAAAAGGGGTGCTAATAGATTTAGAGGCACAAAACTGGAAAACATTAAAGATTAGTTGTGTGCTTGTTTGTTTGTTTTTCCTTTTCCTTCAGTAGGTTTTTCTGAAAGGATGCATGAGGAAGGAAATAAAATTCTAGACCAATTTGTAATGGAGACAGTGACTGATGTCCAAGCCTTCCAAACTCAGGTTTCTCATATTCATGTATTTGATTCATCTGTAAATCTGTTCTCATATTCTTCATTCATATTGACATTACAAGGACAACTCACAATTTAACATTACTTCTCCCAGAATGATCTGCCTTTTAATCATAGTGTCTAGCTGAAATGGAATGACTGTGATTGGACACTTGACCATTGGGCAGAGGAAGCCCCTTAGGAAGTCATACTCAAGGATGAGGGTGAGGAATTTTGTAGCTAATGTGGAAGAAAGAGGGCAGTGAATTAGGAGTTAGGAGACACAGTCTCCACTATTGTCTAAAGACATTCAACCATGTGTCACAACTTACTGAAATTGCAATGTGTTCATCTACGAATGGGAGATTTTACAAGTGCCTCATGAGGATTACATGAGACAACACTGAGTGAAGAATTTAAAAAAATCTGAAGATATACAAATGTAAATTTCAATATTTTATTTGGTTATACTGGATACTCGTAGGTATAAAATAAAATAAAATAAAATGAAGCAGCAACACTCAGGCAAATAGTTGATCTCAGAGATGGTTACTGCAGGGTTCCGCCTACCATATACAATATGAAACTAACCAAGATTAGCAAAAGTGTCACTGAAAATCTTCCTGGAAATTTGAGCAGTCAATGCATGAGATTGCAGCAATATGAAAGTACCAGGCAACAGAGAAGTCCTCTCACTATTTTTTCACACATTCTGTAAATGTAGAAAGGCACATTTGAAAATTTACCTTCAGTCTTGGTTTCATAGAAAAGAGGTTCTATTCTATCATTAAACTAGTTTTCTTTTTGCACCTAGTTTTCATTTATGGAGAGTCATCTATGTATCAGGGATCATATTAAGCACTTAGTATCTTTTAATGATGGTTGCATTTAATTCTTATGATATTGCATAAGGTTGGTATTATTCTACCATTTTTATTATACCAGGAAACTGAAACTCAGAGACACACAGCTCACTAAAGATATACAGTAAGTAGCTTCTGGCAAAAGCTGAGTTTCGAATCTAGGTCTGCACCTTTCTAGAGGCTATGCATTCAAAGACAATACTACTGATGTTGAAATAAGTCTCTATAAGTCTTTAGTCTTATTCCTTTGATTAAACTCCACCAAGTTCTCCAAAGTAATCACAAAATGAAATTTACTTCATTTCAGTTTTTAAAGTGAACTTGCTTTATCCAGCAATTCAAGAACCATGATGGAATAAAAATGGGTTAAACTGACAATGAATATTCTCATCCAGAAAGTTTGTAGGCATTTTTATTTTCCATTAAATCCTGAACAATAGAAATTTAAGCATGTTGCTTCACATCCAATATATCAGAGTCAGATATAGATGTTCACAATGTTTTTACTGCTTCAAAAAGAATTACTATAGATTGTATACATGGTTTCCTAAAATTCTTCTTCAAAATAAGTATTATGAGGAAAAGACATATCTTGGACCAAAGATAATTTTGGAGGTTTATAAATTCTTCCCATTGATATCAACATATTATGCAGGCAGATAGTCATATGACAATTTAGCCTTCCACTTATCTGGCAATGTTTTTATCACAGCAGAGGAGCTGAGATGTTGCACAAGTGTTTGTATTCCAGCAGCAGGTTAAAGTCAGGTGTTGTCTGCCAGAGCTGTAAATGCATGTTTTCTGTAGTGTGGCTAAGAGAGGGCTACTTCAAGGAGTACAACATGGGAAATTCTAAGGCTGATGAGCTCGGACTCTACTCTGCATGGATACATAGCAGGTAAGCATTGGAATAAATGTGGCTGACTTCCATCAGAAAGAGATGCTACCATTCTAGAAAGTAGTTTGACTTTATATATCAAAAAACTTTTAAATGACTGTCTGATTTTAAAGGAAATTTGAATCAGCAAATTTAAGGAGGACGTGTTCTAAGACAATATTTCTTTGTAGGTGTAAAAACTAGAAGCAACCCATATCCTATAGAAAGAAGAGATAAATTACTATATGTCAATAAAAGGAAATGCTATTCAATTATTTAAATATCACTATACATTAGGATTTTTAGATATCTGAGTTTCATTATGATTTTTAGAGTTATAGACACCCATCTGGACTCCCCGGTGGCGCAGTGGTTGAGCGCTGCCCTCTGGAGCTGTCGATGCGAGTTCGAGGCCTGGCCAGGGAGAACCCCAGGTGGTGCGGCAGACTTCTCCTGCCTCGCCCGCTGCTCCCCTCAGCAGTGTATTTCTGATCTGCCTGTTCTGCTCTCCACTCTGTCTCTGGTGAACCCTCTCACCGCCCCATGCCTCTGGCCTGTACCCCAGCTTGTATGTATGAATAAATAAATCTTTAAAAAAAATAAAAATAAAAATAAAATGTACTAATCTACTGAACTTCATATCCAGAATTTGGCAGAAAATGACAAAAAGTTCATGGATCTCCCTAAGTGCAAGTAGAAATACTGAGATTGAAATTCAACATTAATGACCACTGAATGAGCCTCAGTTTGAAAGCTTTCTTGCTCAATCTCTTTCTCTGTGTGCATTTGATTTAAAGTTATTTGTTGCTTTCAGTAGAAATCAAGTCTAGCTAATTTAATCAGAAGAGGTGTCTATTAAAAGAAAATAGCTGTTTATTAAATGGAAACAGGTGAGAACTTCCAGTATGGCATTGAGAATAACTATATAACCTCCCTTCAGCAAAACAAATATAATTGATAAAAATTATAAAAACCACCACCTAGACATAAGAGGCATTACATTGACACTCCAAGAACAGCAGATACTATTCTCAAGAGTACATGGAACATTCTCTAGAATATACTATTTGCTAGTCCATAAAACATACTTTAGTAGAAATTAAAGTGTTTGATAATAAACAAAGTATTTCTCAAACTACAGTGGAATGAAATTAGAAGAATAAAAGGAAAAAGTTAGAAATATGTATAAATTAAGCAACATAATCCTAAATAACCAATGATTCAAATAAGAAATCATAAGGCACAGTATCAAAACTAATTTGATGCCATGAAAACAGCTATGCATAGGAAGAAATGTATAATAGGATAAACTGAATGAAAAATACACCTTAAGACAAAATTCTTAAACTGTCCATATGTTTTATTAAGACACTGAAGAAAAGAGCAAATTAAAACAAGAACAGGCAAATGGAAAGAAATGATAAAGATTTGAGTCTAAGTTAAAGAAATAGAGAAAATGAACAAACTAAAAGTCATTTTTTAAAAATAGCAACAAAATTAACAAAACTCAAACTAGACTGACTGATTAAAAAAAATAAAGACCCAAATTATAATAGGAATCAAAGAGGACACATCAGTATTTATATTTTCAGAAATAAAAGGGACCATAAAAGATCATAACAAATGAGATAAATTAAGTGGACAAATTCTTTAAACAAGTAAAAATTGAAAATTATTCAGAGTATGGAAAGTATAATTAGATCAATAAAAATGGAGAGATTAAATTAATACTTAAAAACTGCCCCTCCCCCAAAAAATCACAGGCCCAGATGACTTAACTGATAATTTCACCAAATATCTAAAGAAGAATTAACACCAATTCCCTCAAATTATTCCAAAGAATAAAAGAGTATAAAACACAACTCAAATCATTCTTTGAGGTCAATATTACTGTGACACCAAACCAGATAAAGACATCACAAGACTACATGCCAATATTTCTTATAAATATTGATGCAAAATCCTCAGAGAAATAGCAAACCAAACAATATCCATACATAGATAATGAATAAATATATACTCACACACAAAGATAAAGCAGAATTACCCTAGTTACTTTTTACATCTGAAAAGCAATTAATTACTGAGTTATCATGCAAAAGACAAGGATGCCCACTTTTGTGATTTCTTTTCAACATAGCAATGGAAGTTTTAGGCAAAATAATCAAACAAAAATAAGAATTATATTAATTTAGTTTAGAAAAGAAAAAGTAAAACTTTGTCTGTTTTCAGATGACATTCTGTTGGATATAAAAATTTCAAAGGAATCCATGAAAAATACTATTAGAATAAATGAATGAAAAAAGTTAGCTGTATACAAGACATATACAAAAATCAACCTTTTATGTATATACTGGGAATAAGCAATCTGAAACTATTTCATGTACAATGTCATCCAAAAGATTGGAATCTTGAGGAATAATTTTAATACAACCAGTAAAAACTATCTTGGAAACTAAAAAATATTGCCTAAAAATAGCATAGTCAAATTTTACAAATATAAAAATGTTCATCTGGGGCCTCCCTGGTGGCGCAGCAGTTAAGCGCTGCTCTGTGGAGCTGTCGGCAGCGGCGACGCAAGTTCAAAGCCTGGCTGGGAAGATTCCCACATGGCGCGGCAGACCTGTCCTGCCTCGCCTGCTGCTCCCCTTAGCAGTGTATTTCCATCTATCTGCCTGTTCTGCTCCCCACTCTGTCTCTGGTGAATCTTCTCGCCGCCCCACATCTCTGGCCTGTACCCTAGCTTGCATGCATAAATAAATCTTTTTTAAAAAAAGTTCATCTTCTTTGATTGAAAGACATCATTAAGAGAACAATTTTCTTCAAATTAATCTATAGGCTCAACACAATCATTATAAATATCCCAGATAATTTTTTTTCAAATATTAATAACCTGATCCTAAAATACATATTGAAAAGTAAGGGACACAGAACAATCAAAGTAATTTTGAAAAAAGTAAATAAATTTCAAAGACACACACTTTCTAATTTTAAAAGCTTTTCAAAGCTCTAAGAATCAAGGTGTTTTGGAATAAGGACAGCCACACAGATTAACAGTATAGAATTGCACACCTACCAATAAACCCTCACATTTATGATAAGTCGATTTATGACAGGGTGTAAGATAACTGAATGGGAACAGAGGATTTAAAAAAAATGCAGCCAAAATGATTGGTTGTTTTATGCAATTATTTGTGAATTATTTATGCAAAATAAATAATGTAGACCCTTACCTTCCACCATACCAAGAATTAACTTGAAATGGACCAAAGACCTAAGTATAAATCTAAAATTCATAGAAAAAAAACTTAAAAGAAAATCTTTTGATCAGGGATCTGGCAATGGATTATTAGATATTAACCAAAAGCACTAGCAGCAAAAGAAAAAAAATAATTGATTTCAACAAAATCATAAATTTTTTGCTGAAAAGAATATCTACAAAATGGGAAGCAATATTTGTAAGACATATGTCATAAGGCACTTGTATCTAAAGTATATGAAGAATTATTATCACTCAAAAATAAAAGACCAATAAACCAAGTAAAAACAAGCAAGAATTTGAATAGACTTTTTTTTTTCCAAAGAAGATAGCGAAATGGTCCCAAAAGGAACATATTTTACATGAAAATATGTTCAACATCATTGGTCATTAGGGAAAAACAAGTCAATACCACAATGAAGGAACACTTCACATTTACTAGAATGATCAAAACTGGAAAATTGCCGCAATCATAATTTGTGGAAACCTGATGGGTTTGTTCCCTCCACTCTTGTTGCCAGAATGATCTCTTTTGTCTGTGTCTCCATATGAACTGCATTGAGTGGGTGCATCTGATTAGCTGAGTTCAAGCTCTTCCCTACAAACTTGCTGCCAGACGATCTGAGAAAGTGGCTAAGCCTAATAATCAGAAACAAGAATTGCTTTTCACCAAAAGTTGAAAGGTAAGGAATTCCTCAAATATAGGGGGAAAAATATCAATACTGCACAAACAAAAGATGAACAATGTATGTTCTAGTAAAGATATGGATGGAGGCACTAGGATATAAAACAAGCTTTGCAGACCTTTATTTGTTGAAAAGTTCTAGAAGATTGAAATAACAAAATCTTTTTTAAAAAAATTATATTTTTATTATTATTTATGTCTTTTACATTTTGTATTCCCCTTGGGTAGCCCACCACCAATTCATCCGTAATCCATCTCCATGGTCCCTTGTGTTCTTCTCTATTCCATTTTGTGCCCTTGTCCTCCCCTCCCCCAACCCCACCTGCTGAGTGACTCTCTCCTATTGGTTTCCTTATAGTCCTGTTATAAGTGAAACCATTAGATATTTTTCTTTTTCTTTCTGGCTTATTTCACTGAGTATAATCCCCTCTAATTCCATCCATGTCGCTGCAAACTGCATGTGTTTATCATCTTTGAATGTTGAATAGTATTCCATTGTGTATATGTACCACATCTTCTTGATCCAATCATATATTTTTGGACATCTGGGTTGCTTCCATACCTTTGCTATTGTGAACAGTGCCACAATGAACATACAGGTGCATGTATCCTTTCGGATTAGTGTTTTTGTGTCCTTTGGGTAAATTCCCAAAAGTGGGATTGCTGGGTCGCATGGGAGCTCCATGTTTAGCAGTTTGAGGAATCTCCATACAGCTTTCCATAGTGGTTGGACCAATTCACATTCCCACCAGCAGTGTAGAAGAGTTCCTTTTTCTTCACATCCTTTCCAGCATTTGTTGTTGCCTGTATTTTTAATGTGTGCCATCTTCACAGGTGAGAGGTGGTATCTCATAGTGGTTTTGATTTGCATTTCCTTGATTATAAGTGATGTTGAGCATTTTTTCATATGTCTGTTGACCATTTGCTTTTCTTCTTTGGAGAAGTGCCTTTTTATCTCTTCTGCCCATTTTTTGATTGGGTTATGTTTTTGTTTTTGTTGAGTTGTGTGAGTTCCTTGTAAATTTTTGTTATCAGTCCTTTATCAGATGTATTTGTGCAAAGATCTTTTCCCAGTTGGTAGGGTGTCTGTTAGTTTTGGTTAATGTCTCCTTTGCTGTACAGAAGCGTTTTATTTTGATGTAATCCCATCTGTTTATCTTGTCTTTCACTTCCTTCGTTTTGAGGGATGTGTCTTTCAAGATTTTGCTGAGATGTATGTCGTATAGAGTTTTGCCTATATTTTCTTCTATACATTTTATGGTTTCAGGTCTTACATCCAGGTCTTTTATCCATTTTGAGTTGACTTTTGTGCAGGGTGTGAGGTAATAGTCTAGCTTCATTTTTTTTGCATGTGGTTGTCCAGTTTTCCCAGCACCATTTATTGAATAGACTGTCATTGTTCCACTGCATTTTCTTTGCTCCTTTGTCAAAGATTAGTTGTTCATAGATATGTGGCTTTAATTTTGGGTATTCTATTCGGTTCCATTGGTCTTTCTGTCTGTTTCTGTTCCAGTACCATGCTGTTTTAATTATTATGGCTTTGTAGTACAGTTTGAAATCAGTGAGTGAAATTCCTCCATTTTCTTTCCTTTTGGTTAGTAGTGTTTTAGCGCTTTGAGGGTTTTTGTGGTTCCATATGAATATCATCAGTGGTCGATTTATTTCTTTGAAGAATGTCATTGAGATTTTTATTGGAATAGCGTTGAATCTGTAAATTGCTTTTGATAGGATTGCCATTTTGATAATGTTAATCCTTCCAATCCATGAGCAAGGGATGTCTTTCCATCTTCTTGTGTCTTCTTCTATTTCTTTCAACAGAGTTTTGTAGTTTTCTTTGTATAAGTCCCTTATGTCCTTTGTTAGATTTATTCCCAGATATTTGATTTTTTTGGTTTTGATTTTGAAGGGGATGGATTTCTTAATTTCTTCTTCTTCAGATTGGGTGTTTGCATGGAGGAAGGCTGATTTTTGTGCATTGATTTTGTATCCTGCCACTTTACTGAACTGGTCTATTATTTTGAGTAGTTTTTCTATGGATTTTTTAGGGTTTTGTATATATATTATCATATCATCTGCAAATAGAGACAGCTTAATTTCTTCTTTTCCTATTTGAATCCCTTGGATGTCTTTCTCTTGTGTAATTGCTCTGGCTAGGACTTCCAGTATTATACTGAAATATAATGGTGAGAGTGGACATCCTTGCCTTGTTCCTGATCTTAGGGGAAAGGCCTTCAGCTTCTCACTGTTGAAGATAATATTGGCCGTGGGCTTGTCATATATGGCTTTTATTATGTTGAGGTATGTTCCTTCTATCCCAAGGATTTCAAGAGCTTTTATCATAAATGGGTGT
The DNA here is from genome assembly GCA_004024925.1 of Scalopus aquaticus. Classification (NCBI taxonomy): domain Eukaryota; kingdom Metazoa; phylum Chordata; class Mammalia; order Eulipotyphla; family Talpidae; genus Scalopus; species Scalopus aquaticus. The sequence continues at coordinate 10,608 of PVIJ01002668.1, forward strand.
TGTACTTTGTCAAATGCTTTCTCAGCGTCTATTGATATGATCATATGGTCTTTATTTTTCTTTTTGTTGATGTGTTGGATTACATTGATTGATTTTCAGATGTTGAACCATCCTTGTGTCCCTGGAATAAATCCCACTTGGTTGTGGTGTATTATCTTATGGATGCATTGTTGGATCCTATTGGCCAAGATTTTGTTAAATATTTTTGCATCAGAATTCATTAGGGAGATTGATCTGTAGTTTTCTTTTTTTGTGTTGTCTTTGTCTGGTTTTGGTATTAGAGTAATATTTGCTTCATAGAATGTGTTTGGTAGTACTCCTTCCTTCTTGATTTTTTGAAAGAGTTTGTGTAATATAGGGACTATTTCGTTTTTGAATGTTTGGTAGAATTCATTTGTGAAACCATCTGGTCTTGGGCTTTTGTTTTTGGGGAGGTTTTTAATTACTGTTTCAATTTCACTATTTGTGATTGGTCTGTTTAGGTGTTCTATATCTTCTTTGCCTAGTTTTGGGTGATTGTATAGTTTTAGGAATTTGTCCATATCCTCTAGGTTGTTATACTTGTTTCCTTATAGCTGTTTATAATAATCTCTGATTATTTTTTTATTTTTGCTGTGTCCGTTGTGATTTCTCCTTTTTCATTTATGATCCTATTTATTTGTGTTTTCTGTTATTTTTTCTTTGTAAGCCTGGCTAGTGGTTTGTCTATTTTGTTTATTTTTTCAAAGAACCAGCTTTTGGTTTTGTTAATCTTCTGGACTGTTTTTTTTTTTTTTAATTTCCATTTCATTTATTTCTGCTTTGATTTTTATTATTTCCTATCTTAAACTGTCTTTTGGGGGTTTTTGTTGTTCATTTTCTAGTTCTTTGAGATGTGAGATTAAATTGTTTCTTTGGGTTGTTTCTTGTTTCTTGATGTGAGTTTGTGATGCTATATATTTTCCTCTTGAAATAACAAAATCTTATCACCCAGGATTTCATTTTTTTTCCTTCTACTAATCAGTATTTTGCAAATATTTTAAACAATGAAATAATATTTTTAAATAGTAAAACTATTTTGTTTTTTAAGTTTTTAATAATGTAATTTCCAGTCATTGTTTTAAAAAAAAGTTTTATTTCCTCTACCCATTTGGTAGAAATACTCTTTTGAATGCTATAGATATACCTCCAAAAGCTTGTTTTCATTTTAATTAAATTCCCAATGCATTCATGGCAGTTTAAAATGACTGTCTTTTTTACCTATGCATTTGTAAAAGCTTCACATATTATCCTATCTGTCATTCCTGGTTCAATCATACACTTATAAATCTTCCATGGACAGTGTAGTCTATTTCTAATGAATGCCTTCAGCTTAGAATAAGAAGCATTCAACTGAGGCACTTACAAAGTCTTCTTTCATTCAAATTGCTGAGGAAGCTTTAAGTATCCTGCTGTCCAAATGACTTAGTGAAATTAATGATCCAAAATAAAAGTTAAAACCTCTATAGTATTTTCTGAAACAAAATCAGAGCAAGAAAAGCTAAGGGAAAGCCTGCCAGGGAGGTCTCGCTATCAAGCTAAAGGTATCAGTGCCTTTATAAGGAGACAATAAATCAACATAATTTCACATTCCTGGGTTTCATTGCAAAGAGCAATTATGTTGGTCAAAATACTAAGATTGAGACTGGGATCTGAATCATATGCCTACTGGGATGGGGATGCAGAGACTGAGGATCCAGGGCAACAGTTACGTGACCTTGAAACAGTTAAGAGTCAGAAAACACTACATAAAAACATGCATTAGAAACTGTTAGGCTATTTTCTGCCCACACCAGAAAGATAAACGAGAATTCATTGTTATATACCTATAACTTTATTCCATAAGCAAATGCAACAATGAGTTCTCATAATACATATAATCAACTTTAAAAAAAATATTTATTTATGCATAGACGCTGGGGTACAGGCCAGAGATGTGGGGCGGCGAGAGGGTTCACCAGAGACAGAGTGGGGAGCAGAACAGGCAGAGTGACGGAAATACACTGCTGAGGGGAGCAGTGGGAAAGGCAGAAGAGGTCTGCCGCGCCATGTGGGAATCTCCCCGGCCGGGCTTTGAACTCGTGTTGCCGCTGCCGGCCCCTGCATAGAGCAGCGCTTAACTGCTGCGCCACTAGGGAGGCCTTATTATCAACTTTCAAGAGTGTCCATATGCTGAGTTATTCATGTATTAATTAATTCAGCAAGCATTTACTGAGCACCTACCATGTGCATCGCACTCTAGAGATGTTTGTACCAGTGTAGTGGAGGATGAGGAATAGTGGGGAGGAGAATGTGCATAAAAGCATTTGTAAGATAGTTCATATTGTTGGAAAGAGAGGGAGTGGTGAATTGCTCCAAAGATGTCCAAGAAATATGTGTGTATGTGTATATGTGTGTATGTACACACACATACACAGACACACACGCAAACTTACCAAGATATAGGGCATTTCATCATCATAACTCAAATTCTGGAGAGTCCAGAGGTGCATCTGATTCAGTTTATAGATTGATTTAAAAGATGAAACTTCATAAGTATTTTAGTCATATCAGTTTATAGATTGATTTAAAAGATGAAACTTCATAAGTATTTTAGTCATATCATTAGGTGTTAACCTAATTTGAAGATGTTAAAATATGACTTAATATATCAGTCACATCAATAAAAATGTATAGGTTTCTTCCATCTATTAAAACGCAAATTATGTTCACTTTGGCAAAGAAAACCCAACTATAATCTGTATACAAAAGAAATCTAAAAAAAACACTGAGACAGATTAAAAAACAAAAGGATGGACAAATACAAGTTTGGCAAATATAAAAAATACCATAGTCATTGCTCTGCTGGTTTAAAAGTATAGTCTATACTGAAACATATCAATGAGGATTATTTAAGCAAGGCAGTAATTTGATCTGATTTATGTTTCCAGGATATCACTGTAGTTCTGATACAGCACATAGAATACAGGAGGGGAAAGAGTTGAAGCAGGCAGGACAATAGTAGCAACTTAAGTAGTCTTGACCTAAATCGTGAGGGAATCCATATTCCAGGAAAGAGAAGAGGTGACTCTTCATGAAACAGCCTTAGAAAAGACCCTAGTCTATTTTCAGGTCACAATGCAATGATGGGGAGGATCCTAATGTTACCTCAATTAAAAAATATATATATATTTTTTAAAAAAGAAAAGCCACTACAAATACTGCAGAAGTCAGTAAACATTGTACACTATTTTATACAGTATTTTTAGTATGAATGCATTTATTTCATGAGTCTTTCCTCAAATAGTTCAATTCAATGTATACACTTTTAGAGCTTTTCTGGGGGGAAATCTTCCCAAACATGTTACATTTAAATGCAAAAATAAAAAAAGCTTTTGTCACTCAATTACTTTTTTAAAAAAAGATTTATTTATTTATGCATACAAGAGCTGGGGTGTAGGTCAGAGGTGCGGGGGTGGGGGGGTGAAGGATTCACCAGAGACAGAGTAGGGAGCAGAACAGGTAGATCTACTAAAATATACTGCTGAGGGGAGCAGACAGCAAGATAAGAGAGTTCTGCAGTGCCATGTGGGTTAGCTCCCTGGCCAGGGATAGAACTCATGCTGCAGTGGCTGCGGATAGCTTCATAGTGCTGAGACTTAACCCCTTGCGCCACCCAGTTGGGGAGGTCCAATCATTCAGTTGCTATAAAACGGTCTTTAACTGTGTTAATGTAGCCATTCACAACTGCATTTTATTGACTTACATTTTTATTTACATATTGCCTGATTAGAAATTAATCTGATAATGATTATCCATTGAGTTAATATCGGGGAGTAATTAGAAGGTTAGAGAGTCTGTTGAGTAGTGATAGGCAGGGAAAAAGGGTCATTCTCTCCATGATAAATGTATAATTGCCTTACAAGATTGAAGATTGTACAGAACTTGTCCTTGTTTCCATCAGAAACCCTAAGCTTAAAGGTTAGAAATTGATACGCAAATGAAGCTGGAAGAAAAGGATTAAATGACAACATGGACTCTGGAGCCTGTAAACCTTAAAAAAAAAGAAATGTCTCTAACTTGACTTTAAATCAGAAAAAATTTTTTAAAAGATTTATTTATTTATGCATACAAGCTGGAGTGTAGGCCAGAGGTGTGGGGATGAGAGGATCCACCAGAGACAGAATGGGGAGCAGAACAGGTAGATTGATGGAAATACACTGCTGAGGGGAGCAGCTGGCGAGACAGGAGAGGTCTGTGTGCTATGTGGGAAGCCCCCTGGTCGGGTATTGAACTTGCGTTGCAGTGGCTCTGGATAACCTCATAGTGCTACAACTTAACCTGCAGTGCCACCAGGGAGGCCCAGAAAATATTTTTGGATTGGAGACAAAACTTTCATTATCCTTTTAACTAGTTTTTATTACATCACGAGGACTCATTTTTGTTATATCATTAAAAAGAGTTATATCATTAAAAAGAGTTTAAATGATTGTCAACCCAGGTGACACAACCCTGAATTCTACTTCCAACTAAATAAGATCATTTCTCCTTTTTTTCACTTATTTATTGATTTCTTAAGAATCATTTGGCTATGTTACTAAAAACATGTTCAAAAAATACTGGTGTTTAAACTTCTTTAGTTGTTACAGTAAATCCACTTCTGAGCTGGAAAACTAGGGTAGATATGAAATAGTCATGGATCATTGACCTTTGAACCTTTAGAAAGTGCAGCTCACCCATATTTTGATGAAATGATGCCCTTTCCTTATCATGATTCAGTCTCATAGTATTATAAAAAAATTAATGTAAGCAATTGTGTATTTGAATGGCAGTCAGATGAGAAAAGACCATATCCTTCAGCAAATCTATCTGCCCAATTTCATAGCCTGGGAAATGATGTAAAAATGTCAGTCCATGATCTATATCCCATTTTCCTGTGATTATCTCTAGAGTTTATAAAAATCTCTGTACTTTTCCCAGTTTAATCCTCTCTAGGTTCCATTACACATTGATTTAGCTGAATAAAATCCATTATATAATAATGCTTGGTGATTATTGCTTTTATAAACCCAATTTTAACCTATTTTATTCAGTTCAGTGCCTTCCCAAATGTATTGAATGAAATGAATTAAATTTTTTCCTCTTATTTTTACCTTGCCCCAAATTAAAGAATAGGATGGCATAGAAAAAATAATTGATTCTGTGTAGGAGACAGAATTCTAAACTGCTCCCCATGAACCCTTCCCCCTGTGTACCTGCATAATTCACTCTCCTTGAAGGAGACAGGGCTTGTGAATATTACAGAATATCACTACTCTGTCAGGCTATGTTATGGGGCGAAGTTGCAATGATTTTGTAGGTGCACCAAGGCCCTTAATCTATTAATATTAAATTACTCAAAAGAGGCTTACTGGTTGGGCCTGACCTAGTGAGGCGAGTCCACTAATGTAAGGTCTAGAGATAGAGTAAGTCATAATTATCAGATTCATCAAGAATAATCTCCTACTGACCTTTAAGAAGTAATCTTTGTTGTGGAAAAAGTCACATTTCAAGGAATGGTGGGCAGCTCCAAAAGTCATAGACCTCAGTCCTATAACCTCCAGGGAGTAAGTTATGCTAAGAAATCCCAGGTGATATCACCACTCTGGGCAACCCATTCAGTCTGATGAGACCCTGAGCAAAAGTTATGATTGGACTCCTGACCCACAAAAACTGTGAGATAAAAAGATTTGTAATAATTCAGTACACAGTGGCAGAAATCTAATGCTATCTGATTTAATCTAAAAAGTAAAAAGGTAAGCCAATAAACTAGAAAATTAAATTTCATAAAGCAATGAATATATATTACCCATGATTTACTAGTACAATATCTCTTTGGGTCTCTCTATTTCCCTACCTGGGAAATGGCAGTGTGAAGAATATAGCACACCAATAGTGTTTTCTAGATTTCTGACTTTCATGGACTAGTAAAATATTTTAAAAATTATTTTTGAGACCAACCTAAGTTTTTATATTTTTATTTTACTAAGAAAGTAACTTAGTAATATAACTCTATTATTAAACATGTGAAAAGTAAAGAATGTTGTAACACAAATGATTATGATCAATTTTATGTGTCAACTTAGCTAGGCAACAGTCCCCAACTATTTAATTAAGGTGTTGCTGTAATGGTATGTTGTTGATATGATTAAATAATCAGTTCATTAGGGGAATATCCTAGATAACCTAGCTGGTCCTAATTAACTCAGTGACGAGGCCTTGAGAGAAGAGCTAGGATTTCCCTGCTCAAGAAATTCCTTCCATGGATAGCAACTTCAGCTTTTCCCAAAGAGTTTCAGTTGCCTTTCTTGATAGCCTGCCCTGTTTATTTCAGACTTGCCTTAATAATCCCACAATTCTGTAAGCCAATATTTTGCAACAGATATTTTAATGCATACCTCTCATTGATTGTATTTATCTGGTGAGGCCCTGATATACCATAAAGCAATAAAAAAGTAATACATTTAAAGTTAGGATGACTCACTCTACCACAATTATTTTTATTTAATTCTCCAAGAATTGACATTTTGATGGGCTTAGTCTCAGTATTCAATGACTTTATATCATTGCTTTGAATTTCATTCTTATCATTTCAAGAATCCATAAACATCAGAATAAAAACTAAAACACCCAATATCTTATATTTTGCCTAAATGCAAATAAATAGGTGGGATAGGAAGCTATACAGATAATTCAGTGTCCTATATTACAGATAGTAAAGAAAGCTAAAGAAGGGAAGGAAAAAAGAAGAAAGGCTTTATTCATCTACAGGATTCCTCCATTTCTGAATTAATCTTACCAACACTGTATCAAGAATATATTTCATCTTATGAGTCACAGTCATATCAAACTTTGTTCTTAGTTTAAACATAGAAGAGCAAGATTCACAATGCTTAGGATGATCATTTTGTATGGTGAAGCTCTGCAAAATTGCTATTAGAATTGCAATAAGCAGTGCCATTCTTCACTTTCAGGAAGTGTCTGTCCTGCTGATTGCCTAAATTACAGACATTACTTTCAAATCTGGGGTTGACTTTTGCAGAATCTGCATCAAAAAAATAGTGTTATTCAGAGGAAGTACTGTGTTTTCTTAATGATTATATTAGTACCCCCTAAGTACTTTGTAAAGGAGAGAACACCTTATTTAAAAGCATAACATTTTACTGATGTATCTACATTCTTAGAACACTTTTGTTAAAGACTTGGTAAGAAAGCTGTATTTCTTGGTTAGTACCTTGGCAATGGTTTTAGAACTACATGGTACTCTTAAACTGCACTAAAATCCTTCAAGCCATGAAAGCTCATTTCTGCTCAAGTAATGTTTATTGGGCACCTTACACTCCAAAGAGGCAAGTTGTAAACAAACAATTGAAAATAAGGATGATGTGTACAATAATATGGAAATCAGAAGTTGGGAGGTCCTGAGAATCCCGGGGTAACAATCAAAGCAACAATGAAAATCAGGTCAATATCTATTCATTGAAATTTGAAATTTGTTTATATGTATCTGATATAAAAAAAAAATACAGGAGACTACCAAGCTCTTTTCAAAATTGTTCTTTTTGGTTGAGTTTACTCTAGACTACAGAAATCCTACTTCATATATGTCCAGCAAGAAGGAGGGGCTTTTATTTATATGCTTTCCAGAATCATATTCTTTATTACATTTGTGGAAAATAGTATTCAGACATTTTATCACCATTTTGATTTTCTGGACCCTAAAATAACATCTTCCTTTTGCAGATCTGAATTTGTTGGACTACTAAAATTTTAACTGTAAAGTAAGTTATTTAAATTTTTACAATGAGATAAATTGCTACTGAGCCTGTAAGTAATATAGTCAAGAAGGACATAGAACATCAGCTAGGAACTCCTGAAAAATTTAGCTAGATTAATGAATATGTAAAAGGAAAGTCTCTAAGGAGATATTATCCTTCAAAAAATATATGAAAAAACAACTTTAAAGTATTGAACAACAGCATAGGGATGCTTGAGAGGAGCAAACAAAGTTAGATCTACTTTCCAAATTGCTGAAGAGGGCAGTGGAGCCCAAATAGAAAGCACAGCAGTCTTATAGAGGTAGTCTCATTTAATTGTGAGAGCAGAGGTCATAGTTTTGGGGTCCACAGAATATGCAAGATAAGGTAACATAGAGGAGATTTCTGTGCATAAAATAAGTTCTATAAATCTGTAGAGCAGTGGCTCTAATACTCTGAACAAATATTAATCTGGGTATACATACAGCGAGACTCTGTGTGGTATGCCAGAGAACAGCTACTCAGAGACTATGAACTGAACAAAGATTGTGGAAGTGACACAGTGTTGGAATCAATTAGAGTGGAGAGAACAAATTCAATATTACTTGCTTTATTCAACTGATACCCCAGAAAGGTTATGTTAGTAATAGGACTATACTAGCATTAGAAGAAGGGCTATTCTAGATCAGTCCTAATAGATTCAGACCAGGTCTCAAGAATATAAAGTTAATCCTCCATTAAGTGCTAAGAAACAGGAAAATGTTTTCCATAATCAGTAGGATAAACAGTCAACAGGAACAGATACAAAAATACAGCAGTTGGAATTAAAGACATTAAAGTATCCACTACATATATTTAAGTACTAAAATATACTCATAAAGAAGAAATGATAAAATCTCAACTGAGAGGAAAATGGTAAAAAAGAAACAGTTGGAAATTCCAGAACTGAAAAATAGAATAAATATATTGAAAAAATCCACTGAATGAGCTTTTAACAAACTGAACACTGCGGAACAAAGGACCAGTGAATGTGAATACATGTCAATAGAAACCATGAACATTACAACACAGAACGTAAGAAACACTGAGTTATTTCTTGTAACTAAACTGCTGCAAATACTGCATGCTGTGTACTTTATATATTGAGGATCAAGAAGTGGGAGATGAGCACAGAGACAAGTGGATGCAACCTGGCCACTGTGCTTTGGCAGCTACACTTCATGACCAGAGTGGCCCTTTCCCTGTGACCACAGTTTATGATTCTATGGTTGAAGTGGCCAGTTGCTGATCTATAGTGATAACTTCTGAATTTAAATGACCCTCTGGATATAGTAGCTGGGGTGGGAGTTAATCACCTGGGTCGTCTCTGTGGCACACTCTGACAGCATAGCAATCTGCACGTTTGCATGTTTGTAGCCTCTTGAGTGCACATATTCACACCTTAACAGTTTCAGCTGCCACTGCAAACACTGCTGGCACAGTGTCAATGCCCTTTCTTCTCATCAGAATGCAGGCAGCCTTGTCAATGTCAAGATTTCAATGGAGCAGTCACTGGAGTCTGAGTCATAGACATGGGCAGAAATTAGAAAGGATTGATAAGAAATAGATGATGCCATCTACCTTAATTCCAGCAGATTATGTCCTGGCCTAAAGGGATCATTTTCAAAGTATTGAACATGTTGGTCTCCAGCTCTGGTTTGAAACAATAAAATAGCTATTGTTCTTTGACAGTGATGAACCAAGAAAAGCTAAGTGAAAAACCAGGGTTTTAGCCAATGAGTGGAGTAGCTAAAGATCATGCCAAAGGCCTTAGAAATTGAGAAAATACATTCTATATCACATGAAGTCCCGAGAACAAAACCAGAGATAGAATATGTTTTCTTAGGCTCACACATAAGATGGTGACAAATGAAATTCAATGTCTAGGTAGGAAATATGTGGTGAGTTTTCCCATCTTAAATTCAAGTTTCTTAAATTCAAGAGTCAGCTAATAGTGTCCAGAGGTCTAGGCCACAGAGATGAAGAATCCAAGTATATGAAAAATGATTTTTTGGATATGAGCAGGACTGAGGAATAGTTTGGAATAATAAGAAAAACGATTTCTAACATCCCTTTTATTAAATCAATAAATCCTTTTTATTTCAATGGCATCTAGCATAGAACCTTATGTAAGATAGAAAGGAAGGTTCTGGTTGGTGTGAGGGTTGCATTCCAGGAGATGCATCAGCTCTGCCCTCTCAGGTTCTACATGCCTTTTTTTAAGAAGAACTTTAAATAATTCCCACAGTTTTGAAATTGGCCAGACCAGGAAACTGAAATTAACAAAATCAGAATCCGTAACTTGCAAAACCCCCCTAGTGCAGCTGAAAGAGCAAGGGTTTTCTGAGTCTGATAAACAAGTTTTTAAATCTAGTTCTCAAGCTGTGTGGCCACTTTTGTTACACATTTGTGCACTTTGGCTAGAGGTGAAATGGCCAGAGAGTTACACATAATGGTGAAGGACTATGGGTGGGTGTGGAGTGGTAACAACACTTGAAGGGGAGAACTTATACCTTTAAATCACAAACAATATTGTGAACTAATATTATATTAATTAAAAAAAGTCTTCATCAACTTTCTCCCAACTGGCTTTTCCTGTTGCATTACCTTCTGCTTCCTAGTAGTTGGGGCTGATATTCAGTTGGTACAACTTAATAGAGTGGTCTCCGCTTTTCAAAGTTGGCACTGATACTGATGGATGTGCCTATGTCATAGAGATTTTAAGTATTTTGAATACCACTCTAGCCAACTGTGATTAATGACTGCCATATGTTAAGTACATATGTCAGTAAATGTGCTAATATAAGGCAAATATGAACTCAGTTTATCGTCACATTCACCCTATGAAAGAATGAGGATCTTCTCACCATTTTATATCTGAGGAAACTATAGTTGGATCCTTCCCCAAAGTCTAAGAAATGTCCATGCTAGAATTGAAACCCAAATCTCCCACAGTTGAAATTCTGTGCTATTTTCACTAACCAATATTCTCTCTCTTAGCACAGATATTTCATAATGAAGAAGCCCTAAAGCAAATTAAGATAAGGTGACCTATAATGTAGTATTCAGGAAAAATTATCCGCCAAATATATCTACCGATGTTGAATATCAAGTACTTCTAAAGTTGGTATCTAAGAAAACTCCAAAAAGATAAGCCATGATGAATTGTGTATATCAAGATTTTTTTAATCAATTCAAATAGACTTAAAATACAAACTGTCAAACTCTAAATGAGAATACTAAGAAAGGGGACATGGTAATTTGTTGATTTAGCTAGCTTTTGCAGGATTAAGCTGGATGAAGATATACATTTTATCTAAAATGGCAAAGGAGTTGCAGAGAGATCATTAATAGTTTTAAATACTGGCTTAGTGACTAGGATATAATTATTTTTGTGACTGTGGGCTTTGGCTTTATGGTTAGTAGTTTATCTGCCTTTGAGCTAAAAAGACTTTATATTTTTAATTGTGTGTCTAAATAGATTTTATGGAGGAATGATCAGCCATCAAAGTGTCTGCAAGGTATTGTCTTGCTCCTGAAAGCTAAGGATAAAGATGAGTATGATCTAGAGCAAAGAGGAAGATTAGCTATTACAGATTTTCTGTTTGGATGAATGAGATGATATTTTAGCTTTTGTTTGTATTTTTTTACTGAAAGAAATGCAGCTGTTCTTCTATGACTGTGGTTTTAAAGAGACACTCAGTCCCTGATTATCTTCAATTCCTTCACAATTAAGTGGGCATCTTAAAGTGCTAAAAATGTTTGGCTTGGAAATATGAAATAATCTGTTTCCATTTAATTGAATCCCTGTTTTTGTTTTTGTTTTTTTTTTTTAGTGTAAACAAGAGAAATCTAGCATCCTATTATATAAGCACTAGGAACGGTGTATTTAGTCAAATGCATTAGATTTGGTAAACTGGACTAAGGTTCTTTATAATAGATAAAGTTCCTATTAAATCAGCACAAGCACAAATATTACAAATTTCATTTTTTGAATTCACATTTACTCACACCCAGACTTGAAGAATTCTCTGAAGTTTTCCTGTCAACTGAAATTTTGCTCCCAACACACAAAGAAACCTTCTGAGTTTTGGAGGTCTCAAAGATGGCAGCAGATGTAATCCTGTTAGCTTTTACACAGACTCAATTTCTCTTCCTTATCCAGTATATTTCATGTCCCACCTCCAAAATTGTATGTGTATATTCTTGTAATATTCAAAAAGGAAAAAAAATTCTCTTTGGAATATGAGTCCCTATGTTATAGTAAGGATAAATACTTCTTAGGTTTTTAAAAACAGTAAACCGATATCTTAGGGCACTAAACTTCAAAGAGTTTTCTCACCCTACCCATTAAATTATTCAAATGAATCCTGCTATGTGTTATTTGCAATGGAAAGAATTTTCTCATGACTCAGTATGCTTCAATACAGACATGAGCAAACTCTTCAAGCCCAAGGAATGCATCCTTTTTCATTCAAATGACAAGAAAAGATTTTCTGTTTATTCCTGACTATCTCTAGTTCTTAATTCTTTGCTCCGCTTTTTTAATTCAGGCAACAGATACAGGGAAATACTAATAGTTAGCTTTCTAACCTAAATGTTCTAGTGGTGACCTTTATTTTTTAATGTTGATTGATTTTTATGTGTATAATTTAAAAAATCCTGAATGCTCTTGATGAACCCATATTCCTAAACAAATTAAAATTGGCATTCTCATAATAACAGGTCTCTATTAGCAAAATTCTGCTTGCCATAGAAATAATTGATGTCCATAATGATGATTTAGAGGCTTTCAAAGATTCCCAAGTACCATTTGAATCATCAAAAATTAAATTATACTCAATAGAAATTCACCAAGCTGTCCATTAGCAGACTCTTAATCTGTTATTTCATTATACTACATGCTTATATTTTATTAAGCTTTATATTTAAGACAATAGCAAATTTCCTCCTATAATCATTTCACACAATAAGTGTACTGAGTTGAATTTATGTATGCTATGGTCTAAACAGTAAACATGAACTAATATATTCTAACAACTACTATGTTTGAAAACCAGGGTTATTTTTTTTAATAACCATAATTTAGTAGTTTTATATTTACAGAAAAGTGATAAAAATGAGGGTGCCCTTGTACCCCCACACCCAGTTTCCCCTACTATTAACATCTTACATTAGTATTAGATCATTGTTATAGTTAGTGAAACACTATTGATACATTATTATTATTATTAGAGTCCATGGGTCACCAGTTCTGAGTTTTGATAGATGTCTAGTAGATGGACCCCTCATTTCAATATCCATAATTCCAGTAACCACACCTGATACAGTATCATACACAATCGTTCCACTGTGTTAAAAATCTCTGGTGTTCCACCTCTCTATTCTGTTCCCTTCCCCCGAAGTCCCCATTTGCTACTGATGTTTTTACCATCTTTACAGATGGCAAAACTTTTTTTGCTTTTTCCAGACTAGCATGTTAGGGGAATCTTGCAGTGTGTAGTAACATGCACTGAACTTTTTCTCCATGCATTTTTTGAGTTGTCAGCTCACATTTCCTTTTATTACTGAAAGTTTTCCATTGTGTAATGTACCAAATTTTGTTTATCCATTCACCTACTAAAGAATATATTGGTTGCTTCCAAGTTTTGACAATTATGAATAAAGCTACATTAGAATTTGTCATCTATTTTTACAAAATAACTTGCTGGATTTTTTATTGGAATTGTGTTAAATCTATGAAACAAATTAGGAAGAATTGACTTAAAATTATTGAGTCTTCCTATACATACACATAAAATATCTTTCCAATTATTTAGATCTTCTTTGACATTTTGTTCAGATTTTTTTAGTTTACCTTCATATAGTAAATCTCAGTATTTTCATGGACTTTATCTTGGAATTGTGACTTTCACAAATGATCCTCCAGTTATACAGCTTTTATCCCTTTATTCCCTACCCTCTTCCCTGGCCATATTACCAATCTATTACTATGAATTTCTAAACCTTTTTGAAGACACAGTTTTCCCACACTTGGCTGAAACAGGAAGACTGGTGGGAGATTCCCTTCTCACAGCTATGAAGAGTTTCTGGCGAAGTCCTCTCTGCTACAGAGTAGATTTTTGCCTTGGAAAAGCTTCTGGATGTGTTTTGCATCGACAGAGTCACTTGGATATTTCCATTGATTTTTAAATTTATATTTTATGAGAACTTCAAAGTTCTCACGGAGGGAATTCCTACGGAAATATGGGGGCTTCCCTAAGTTTGAAGCCAGTAGACAATTCCCAATCTCAGATTAGTCCACACTCAACCTTAAACAATTCATCAACATTACCATGTCAGTGAGCCTATTAGTTTATAGCCCCAGTAAGAACTCTCTTGTGTCTCTGGATGTGCCTGTCTCTCCAGATTTTGGGGTGAAGGTTTTTCTACAACCTCAGTTCTCTAATGGGTTCACGAAAAGTAATTGATTTCAGCTTGTCCACTTTTACTTATTGCAAAGACCTGGCATGATGTCTTCTAAGTGCTCTATATCTTGGAATTGAAAGTGGACAGTATTTTTAATACATAATATTTCATTTAACTTTACATCAACATGTAAAGTTAGGATGTTTAGGAAACTAATTTGACAGCTACCAGCCAAATAGTAAGACAGAAAGAATAGCCAGGGTTTAAATTCAAATAATCTAAATCAAATCCCTTTTATCATCCCAGTATCATATGCTGCTTTTGCTCATGTTGTGTGCTGCTCCTTAGGATTACTAATAGTGGCAACAGAAGTATGAAACATTGATACAAATTCAGGAGGCAGTAGTTTAAATGGACATCTGAGATCTGCAATTATTTTCAAGCTAACAAATAATTTGATCCAGTAACTATTATTCAAGGAAAGGTCAATTCATTTCCCACTGTACTTAGTGATGGATATTATAGTTCAACATCTTTCACATGGGGGGTTTGTAATGTGGTCATTGACCTTGTACATTGCCACCTGCATTATAAAGGGGTAAATTTACTCTATAACTGAAAACTCACAAACATTGCAATAGGTCAACACCTATTGCACATCCATTCAAAGGCCAATATGAGAAAACACTACACATTTGAGAGCTTGGAAAAGAAAGCAAAACAGCAACCAAAATGGAATACTGATTCTCCAGGTAATTTTAGAAAACAATCCATGAGTTTCCATACACTCCAAACATATATTATAATTATTATTTTCATTACCAATTTCAGGAATTTTAATCTGTGTTATTTATAAATCTTGCAAAAACATATTTTCATTCACACTTTGCAAGAGTAGATACAGAGAGATTTCTTTGGGTCATGGATTTTAAGCATCTGGAGTCCAAGAATTGACCTTAGATTTATTATTAACACAATTGTCTTTCTTCTGCCAAACTAAGCTGCAGAGAAATTGATTTTCATGTGTTTTATGTGAGAGAACAGCACAATCAGGGTTTAGGGGAGAGGGAAAAGGTTGGCTAACCCTGTTAAAGTGATGAACTATATACTTTGTAATTCCTAAAACAGTACTCTTCAGCTAGGTTTTCTCTGAAGATGTTGTGTAGGCAATAACAGAAGCTAACACTTGACTTTGGTAAGAATACATGCGCAGAAATCCAACAACAGAAATTACCTCATTACCCACTGGTATTCAAGGATCCTCTGAGAGTACTTTGGTCTTTATCAGAATGGATATTCTATTTCCTCATGCATACAGAACAAAATGTGGTATTCAGTCACTTTGGAAATTATTTTTATTCACACAATAAAGCAAGATCTCTTTTGTGCATGCCTTTGTATTTTCATTGCAGATCACAGTTGATTTCAAATGTATAATTGTATATATTTTGGGTTTTGTTGAAAAATTCTCCTATACAAACTATAGATTTGATGCTGCAGACCACTGATATAAACATTTTCTGATGTCTTATGTATAGTATGTATGATTCCATTACTTTAAATTCAAATTAAAAATATTGTTATTTTAAAAGAAATTATTTTTATTGTTACATAATTCTATACTACGTTACACTTGAATATGATACAAAACAGGGGCAGCTGGATGTCTGTACAATCTCATGTTTAATGTCATTGCATCTTCTAATGTTGGAGGTTTAATTCATTGGTTCAGAAAGAATTTATAGTCTGAAGACTGTATTCAGTGAACTCCGACTTTATTAAGGCATTTCAACTAGTGCAAAAGAATGAAGATTATACAGAACATGGAAATAAGACATGAAAATAAATACATTAAATGGATATGTTAGTACGTGAGTAACACCTTTTTAATCTGTTTTCTTTTCTAAACACTTAATATCTCTATGAGGAATATCATTAAGTTTAGTAATAACTGACAAAATAGGTCTGATCTAAAGGTCATTTGTCCTTAAGGAAAAGGAAAGGAATTCTCAATGAGAAGACTAGGTTTGAATGATTTCTGAAAGAAATGGAATTTAACTTGGGTCTTTGTTGAGAAAATAATGGGAATCACAGTAAAAACTGTATTTAAATGAAGTAAGAATGCATAGACTTGGGTTTATTACTGCCACATTTGGGCACATAACTTTTGTGAGACTTCTTCCTTACTTATATAAAGGGGGGACTAGGGCAATGGTACTAAAATAGGTACATAGTTGCTAAACTCTCTCTTTTGTTTCCCTGACTGAATTAACTAATCAAGTATACTACTCTTTACAGATAAACCTAGATCACGCCTTAAACTCCTTGGCCCCTGATTCTATGTAACTCTGAAGCTATACAAAAATTTAATTCATCTTGACAAACTGAACAATTCAAGAATGGTTTTCTGCCTTATAACCTTTACCCACTAGATAATCAATAATTAAGAAATACAAACTTAATAATTAAGGGACATAAGAGAAGATTCTGGGAAATAGATGAGCAAAGAATTTATTTCTTCTCAGTGCTGGTGACAGACTTGAAAATTAAATATTGACAACAATAACAATTATAATCACATTCTATATTGTGGTATTCTGTGTATTTCTTTATATATATATATATAAAGTTATAAATATATAAATATATAATTATATATATTTATATAAAGTATATAAATATATATATATATAGTTATTTATGTCTTTTACATTTTATATTCCCCTTGGGCAGCCCACCACCAATTTACCCGTGATCCATCTCCATGGTCCCTTGTGTTTTTTTCTATTCCATTTTGTGCCCTTTTCCTCCCCTCCCCCCTCCTCCCACCCACCTGCTGAGTGTCTCTCTCCTATTTGGTTTCCTTATAGTCCTGTTATAAGTGAAACCATTCGATATTTTTCTCTTTCTTTCTGGCTTATTTCACTGAGTATGATCCCTTCTAACTCCATCCATGTTGCTGCAATTGCATGTGTTTATCTTCTTTGAATGCTGAATAGTATTCCATTGTGTATATGTACCACATCTTCTAGATCCAATCATCTATTTTTGGACATCTGGGTTGCTTCCTTACCTTTGCTATTGTGAGCAGTGCCTGTGTATTTCTATTGCAATCACATCAATCATAATAGTCCATCCTTCTAGAAAAAAATGGTCTCATTTGTTGGATAATCACACCTTTAATTCTCCTAAGTGCATTTTAAAAATTCTATTTAGGATAAAAATTCCCTATAGTAACAATGACTATTGTATATCACTGATGCATTTAAATTGAGGAACAAAGGAAATGTTCACCCCCAAATGGTGTAACTTTAAGAACCTGAAGTTGAACTTAGAAATGATAAGTGCAGTCTAGGTCTAAATAAGTTATTTAGGAAGTAAAATACTGTCCTTAGATAAATTAGTTCAACATAATTTGGCGATGTTATGTGGGCATCCAGATAGCTCGTGAAAATATTTTATTTACATGGCCAGCATTACTTAGCTTAGAGTTTGTTTTCGGCCATCCTAGCTCGGGCATTATCTGCCCTGATTATATTTCCACCCACTAATCACCATCATTCTTCATCTCACAGTTTCCAGTTTGATTGATGCTTGAGTAGAGAGTATGGGTGGCTGCAGTCCTTTTGTCTACCATGTATTTGTGGCAGGTTCAATTGGGAGACTACTAAATTGCTCTGCCTATTTGGCTCAAAGCAGCTTATGTCTATATTCGTTTGATGAAAGAAAGATCTTTCTGGTTTTATATTTGAACTAAAAATAAAGGATACTTTGTTTCTTTAAAGACCATGTTTGAGGGGAGAAATCCTATATTATGGAAAAAAAAACAAGGGTATTTAAAAAATAAAGGGCTAGGACTTAACAAAAAAAATACACAAAGTTGGTAAGAATCAAAGAAAAGGATTGTTTAATACTGCTCTTCATTACCTGTAGATGCAATGGTTGAATGGGGTACATCTCTTCCCCAGAAGAAAGTAAAAGATTTACAGCACCTTACATTCTAGGATATGAAAATGTCATTATAAGCTGCTGCTAATAAAGGGATTTTTTTTTCCAGAAGCTAATAACCTTGGACCAAGTGGATTTATATGTTTCACCCACTTAGTGTCTACCTACATTTAGACGATACCACAACCTTATTGTGAGTGTAACAATATTATCAGTGGCCATATGCTTAGATACTCTACTCTATTTACTGTCTTCATTCCTACACTAGTCTTGGTTCTTCTTTAACTCATTCTATTTTGCTATGAGTACAGAGTTGTGCTACACTGATTCAGAGAAAAATTGTGCAATATGGCATATGATGGATAGTGTGATTAACAATATTTTCCATTCCCAAGACCCATTACCTTTGTTCCAATAACTGACCTATGTGAAATGATGTTTGTGTGATATACTCACAACGAATGAACCAGAAGGAAACTCACTGGAGTGGGGTTAATTTAGAGAAGGTCTCTCTACTCTCATGAGAGAACACCAGAAAGAATCCATCCTGCTCATTCATGTAGATATTGTCCTCTCTGGATATAGTTCTATAAGTGCTATAGCCACCTTGTTATAGGGACTAAGGAGGAAGCCTCCCAAAGATGGGAGAATTAAAATGTAGGAAGAATCATTTCTTAATAATTCTGTTGATGCACTGATAACATGATTTTATAGCTCACGCTATCTCTCATGTTCCAATTATATGAGATGATACAATTCTTTATAGTTTTGTTCATATATTTCAGATTCTGAAAGAGGAATGTTTTTGATGGGAACAAAAGAATCCTAACTGATAGATCATATTAAAAATTTCAGTTAATGACTCTGCCCACCAGGGATGCTTTCATGTTGAAGTCCAGATTTTCTAATAGAAAGAGAAGGTTTTCTTCCTACCCTTTTATGAAGTGTTATCTCTTCCTAAATTTAATTCCTTGTGGGTCTGGGCCCCATGTAGTTTATTGATGTGATATCAACAGTTATATTTTTCTGAAAATGAAAGTCTGAACCTTTAGATTTGAATTAAGCAAGTGCTATCAAATGGAATCTTTATCATATACCCTGAAGAATTATTTCTGATCTCACTTGTTTCTGGTGGTGAAAGAAGCAGTCAGAATAAATAAAATGAAGCTGTAACATTTTATTAATAGATTAGGTCTCCAAAAACTGTTGAATAAACTGAAGAATACTTGCATAAAAGAAAATTCAGATTAATTCCTTAGTGTCTAACACTTTGCTGGATGCAACTTCTCCTGTATCTTGTGAGTTTGCTAGGCCTCAGGGGAACCCTGCTAAATGCCTACTTACCAAAATAGAAATTAGGACATTCTTATCATTCTCAGGATCAAAATGCAAAAGAGGCAATCAGGGGAGGGTGGAAGGCTTATAAGGCTGCTTTCTGATTTTAGTTTCTAACTGACAGATGAGCTCAGTGTCTTTTTTTTAATGGATATAATTATTGACTAGATATATAATTATACCTTTTTATGGGATAGTTTAATATATTGCTCAATAGAGATTTAATGTCCTATATAGTACGTTTACTGTAGGACTCCTATTAATTTGAGATTTAGTAGTATATCATAAGATGTACATTTTGAGATGTTACATGGTATAACCTCTATCACTGAAGCAAGAAAGCTGAACTCACATTATATTTCTCTGATAGAGCAAATCAGTTTCTGTGAATCTCATTTATCTTATTACTAAAGAAAGCATAATATTTGAAACACCTATTTCATATAGTTGTAAGGATCATCTGCACTAGTGTAAGAATGGAAATACTTTATTGTGTGTGTGTATGTAGTTGGATCTCTAGCACAATGTCCACCTTGACTGAGACACAAGAAGCTTATAATTTAGTGTATAAAAAAATATTAGAGTAACCAGAAGTGATACAGTGGACAGAGTGATCAACTCTGTCTGAGGCAATGGTAGAGAATTCATCAAGAAGTTTAAAACTAAGCTGGATTTAGGAGGCAAGTTTCACAGTTAACCTTTTTTTTTATCAAGAGAACCTGTGTGGTTCCCTGCATATAAGATGGTCTTTGCTATCTCTATGCTCTTATATATTATCTGCAGGGAACCACAAATAATTGAAGGTAGACAAAATCCAAAAACCAGAGTCAGGGGTGCAGTCCTCGGGGTGGGGATGGAGACCAGATTTAGTGTAGATTGTGATGAAGTGTGAAGCTGGACAGAGTCAAACTAGGGGGCCTGCACGTGTGCTAGGAAGGGACTTGTGCATATTCTATGGACTTGAGTCATCACTGGGATGATAAGGAGACTTTGGAAATTATTATCGTCAGCCTTACCTTAGACCTTTTGAATTGGAATCTTGCCTGGGGGATATAATTGGCAGTGAGATTCAGAGTTACATCAGCACAAGCTTGATATCATTCAGGTTACAGAGCCACTGATCTGGATGAAAAGAAGTCACTGGAGGATGTGGGGTAGAGAAATTACGTGGTCAGATTTGCACTTTAGAATATCACTGAAGGCAGTTCTTGTGGCTATGGTAGGAAGTGAGTCAAACCTAGGTGATAGAATTCAGGGTATGACACAATCCTGGGAGTCAGACAGAAAGACTGATGACAACAGTCTTTCTTTATCATATAACTTAAACAATTATTTCTGATCTCACTTGTTTCTGGTTGTGAAAGAAACAGTCAGAATAAATAAAATGAAGCTCTAACATTTTATTAATAGATTAGGTCTCCAAAAACTGTTGAATAAATTGAAGTCTACCTACAATAGCAGGCAGGACAGTGAAAGCTGAGGGAGAGAGGAGAATGACATAGGAGATGCATTTAATGGTGCAATAGCATGCAAAACATGGAGGAGCTTATAGTCAAGAAAAAAAACATGTGACCTTTCCCTGGAAAGAGATTGGGAGCATGAACAATTTCCTAAAATGCAAGAATGCCTAGAAAATAATTTTGACCTGATTTTGGGCAGTGTCATCAGTGAGTGGCACCTTAACAAAGGGTTCTTGCCCCAAGAGTAATGTTTCCTTAGCACAGGGGCCCGTGGGCAGAGAGATGGAGCAGCTTATTCCCCACATATGTGAAAGAACTCCAGTTTCTAGAGCACGTTAATTCAGATTAATCAAAACAGGAAAAGAAAGAGGAAATAGGAAGACCTTGCTTATAGGAAAATATTAAATAAAATCAATGGTAAATACCTTGGCTTCAGGAAAAGAAAGGCACATCTCACTGTCACAATACCAACTATTGATAGTTTTTTAACAAGGGAAAATTGATTATGTCCTACGATCATTAAATGCAGCCAAACAAACACATTTTTCTGTATATGTCTATAGTTAGTTTCAGCAACTATCCATCTAACATGTTTTATAAAAGTCCCAGTTTTAAGCATGTTTCTGTATCTTATTTTTTTTGTGGGGAAACAGAGTTATCCTAATTTTAGTCCCAATTCTGTTCCTAGTTTCATTTGTTTTTTTGTTAATCATTTAAATCTCAAGTTAATTATAGTAAACAGAATTGGGTTTGCAATTAGACACGACTGTTTGTTCCAAGTTCCTCCACCTGACATTTGAAAAGCTTCTTAAACTCTTGGGATCCTAGTTTCTACTTCCAAGCACTTTATAGGTCATGAGAAGGGTCAAAGACACTGTTAGATAATACACCAGAGAGTGTCACACATTTGGTCCTCTGTAGAAGTAGTTGCCAGCTTCCAACCACCTTTCCTCATTTTGAAGGTGAAAACAATAAAGAAGAAGAGAAGTGGCCTGCATGTGGCCACTTTTCATCCTGCCTTCATGACAAACATTTTAATTGCTCACAATCTTCTTTGCTTTGAAACCAGAGGAGCCTCAAAATCTTTCCCATCACAGAACCTTGAGCTGCTTCTACCAGCTGTATTGATGTGACATTTGAGATGAAACCTATTTGTTCCTCCTGCACTGGGTAATCTCTAAGACTGCAGCTGTGACAATCTGAGCCCAAATGCAGTCCAGTATTAAAAATCAGACAACTGAGTGGATGGCAAATTTCTTGAACCAAAGAGAATATAAGCAAAAAACATACGGAGAGACTGAATTCACCTGTTGATGGAACCTTTTGGAAATCCTGATAGTGGTACTGAGACTGGAACTACTGTTTATGGTCAGAAAATTATAACCCCACAAAGTTGTCTCAGGCCTAATTCCTGTAACCTGTGACTATGTTAACTTACGTGGCAAAACGTATTTTTCAATTGTGATTAAGACTGTTGATATGGGAAGGTTATCCTAGCTTCTCAAGGTGGGCCCACTCTTATAAGAGAAAGAAGGAGGCAGGAGAGTGAGAACCAGCGGAGATGTGATAATGAAGACAAGGATCTGAGATGCCAAGGATGGCATGTTACTTCTAGAAACTAGAAAAGCAAGGAACTGATTCTCTCTGGGAGCTTCCAGAGGAATATAGTCCTCCTGATGCCTTGATTTTAGCCTTGTAGGAACTTTTTTTTGATTTCTGATTTCTAGGACTGTAAAATAATTAATTTATGTTGTTGCAAGTCACCAGTTTTATGAAAACTAGTTACAGCTGCAATAGGAAACTAAAACAGGTCTTAATTTTTTTTTAAGATTTATTTTTTATTTATACATACAAGCTGGGGTACAGGCCAGAGGCGTGGGGCGGCGGGAGATTCACCAGAGACAGAGCGGGGAGCAGAACAGGCAGATCAGAAATACACTGCTGAGGGGAGCAGTGGGCGAGGCAGGAGATGTCTGTTGCGCCATGTGGGATTCTCCCTGGCCGGGCGTCGAACTCGCATTGCCGCTGCCGACAGCTCCACAGCGCAGCACTTAACCGCTGCGCCACCAGGGAGGCCCCTAATACAGGTCTTAAGGAAGAGCTAGAATAGACAATAAAGTGATTCAGTTTGGGGGAGTGGTAGCTGATAAGCACAGGCTCAGGTCAAGAACAAAGTATTTGGGGGCCTCCCTGGTGGTGCAGCGGTTGAGCGCTACGCTGTGGAGCTGCCGGCAGCACGCCATGCGAGTTCGATGCCCAGCCAGGGAGAATCCCACGTGGTGTGGCAGACCTCTCCTGCCTTGCCCGCTGCTCCCCTCGTCAGTGTATTTCTGATCTGCCTGTTCTGCTCCCCACTCTGTCTCTGGTGAGCCCTCTCACCACCCCACCCCTCTGGCCTGTACCCCACACCCCACCTTGTATGTGTAAATAAATAAATCTTTAAAAAAAAAGTATTTGGTAGGGTGGCATGGATTCCTGATGAATTTTAAGAGGTGGAAAAGGCTAATAACAAGAAGGAACATGGCTCAGTAGGTAAGCCCTTGCACTGGGTTGACACCTTGAGTTTAAACCTTACCCCAGATGCTTACTGAGTAAACTTAGTCCAGTTACTTGATATCTCTAGTACTGCAAATATCATCTATAAAAATAGAATATCATTGCCTATTTCATAGGGTTAAACAGATTGTTGATGTATACTGTCTAATACTAAATAAGAACTCCACAAATAGAAGTTAATATTTTTTGAATAATAAACAAAGTTGAATTGCCAGTTTGCTACGTTATAGAAAACTGAATAACAGAATAAGATTAGAAAACTTTGCACCCTAGATATTAAGTGGTCATTGGAAGTTCTTGAACAGGAAAGGAATTTAAAAACACAAATTCTTGTGGCAAATTAACATAGCAGAGACAGAAGACAGAGAAATCACCCAATTAGGGGAAAGTATGAGAGGTAGGGTTTGCTCTTCATGTAGAAATATAGGAAAAGTTAGGCACATATGGCCCAAGCATCCTGGATGACTCTAGGGACACAGAGTTACGTAGGCTTACTATAGGGACAGGATGTTGTAGTGGAAACATCACTAACCCAGAAATTAGGGGATAAAGGTTCTTACTCTACATATGTTACCACACTGAGCAAGCGCTTAATGTAAGTGGCACTAGGTCCCCACCGGCGAACTCTAATAGCCTTTATGCCTCAGCATTTGCTGAAACAGTGCTATTTCAGAAGTCCTACTTCTCTTGGGCTTATCTTCTCTGTGAGCCTGAGGTCAACTGATTTATCTTTAGAAAACTGCAAGGATGAAAGAACCCTCCTGTAAAGCAAATTAGTTCTAATTGCTATTAATCTCAGTGACTATTTAAGCCCTGCACTTACCAAATAATTAGATCTTTAACAAGGATGTGTGGACTAGCTGCAGGACATTAAAAGGTGCAGATCAACACGTAAATATTGTTTTATGTACAATTAGAGTGTTTCTATCCAAGTTAAGCATCTCCAGTGTGGCATCTTCTGGTCAAGGCCCTTTACCTACAACAAGCCAGGGAAAGGGAACAACTTTTCTCCCAAACTCTGCTGTTCAAAAAGGATCTGACTGTAATGTATCCAAACTATAACTGTGTCACCTGCTCATGAAAATGGCACAATGATAGTGCAACAGAATACTCTCAACAGGGATAATTCTCCAATAAAAACTGCATGCATAGCACCAAAAGATAGAAGACTAGATAATTTTAGGTACAAAAAAACTCTGATAAGTGGAAGCAGAATGCTACCTGCCTTTAGTCAGTTACTCGGGGTCTAATCTATGCTTTACAGATTGAGATGTACAGAGTGAGGTGCTGGCAATAACTTAAAGAAGAGAAATTCTGTCATCAGTAGTCAAGAGTCAACAGTCAGGACACCTTGACACTCAAGGAAGCTATTTAAACCCCGTATTCTCCAAAGACTAACTAAATAATTCAATGAATAGAAGAGACTAAATTCGTAGATGTGTTATTTGCATTGCCTCAGCCTCACTGAATCCTCCAGCATTCTCAGAATGTCTTGTGTTAGTATTTAAATAAAAGAACTCCAGACCGCAACCTTGTAAAATGTGAGAAGTTCAATGCCTTGCTGGAGATTTGAGAATTTGTGCAGTGGGAGAGGGGTCCAGTTTGTTTACTGGCTCAAGAACTGTCCTGGCTTCCAACGCAGCCCTTGATCTCGTGGTCTGACCCTGCTGCTCTGCTATGATTAGAGTTGCTCTGCTTTGCTCACTGGTCTGCTTTGCTCCAAAGCTTAAGCATACTGCCCCATATGTAGACAAGTTTTATAAGTTGTCTAACCAGAGTTTAATGGAAGATTGATAAAAAACCAAAGCAGAATTATAGAATTGATCAGAAAACACCCTCAAGTTGAACATAATCTCCAAGAGACTGTACGGTACTCACAGTCAGTCTCCATAGGCTGCTTGCTTCTCACCATGTTGCTGAGGTCTGACTTCACTTTGTCTCAGGAAAACTATCTGAAACCCTCTTCTTATGAATGCTCAGAGATCAGTTCTGATTTTTTGATTCACCAAAGGGAAATTTAAAATTCCTCCTACGTCATTAGCTAGGACCATTTAACTCCTGTAAACAAAATTTCAGGAGTTGCCGTGACCTAATAAACATGCCCAGGGAATGGCTTTTCTCTGACTCACCTGCAGCTCCATTCCTAGCATAAAACAATCAGCAACATGGGGTTTAGATATTTAGGTCATGGTTTCAGGTTAGGTGCATAGGTATTAATTTACCTGTACCTGATATGTGAGTGTGTGGGTCAGTGGGCAGGGGCGATATGGAAACTATTCTCTCGATCAGAACAGACCCCACTTAATGCCAGGTTTGTTTTTGTTCTTGTTGCTATTGAATCATTCTCCTCCATCTTGCTATCTTGCTCTTCCTCTTTCTTTTCATCTTCTCATCTTCTCCCTTTTTTCTTCCTATTCTTCCTTTTTATTTCTGTCTTATACCTCTTATTCTTATATTAATTTTGAGAAAAGTAATCCCAAAACAGACTAAGGAAATCCTGACTATCTAACCTGTCCTTGATGCTGTCTCTAAGATCCAGGCCGCCTTCCTTGCCAATTAACCCCTTTGCACAACCTGATTTTGCAAAAAATTAATCCCTCACAGACCCCTGATCTCTCTCTAGGTGGAGACTGTACTCATTCTAATACCACCTGTATTTGACAAGTTTCTCCAGAGGAAAGGGGGGTGGGGAGAGAGGAGAAAGAGAGAGAGAGAGAGAGAGAGAGAGAGAGAGATATGTGCCCACTATTGGCACTACTGGAAGCAGAGACTAAGGAAAGGTATTGGTCAAATTTACTGAGTCCATCCAAAGACCCAAGAACCAAGAGAAACTAAGTTATAAATTCCAGTCAGAGGGCAGTGGAAGATGAAATTTGATATTCCAGCTCAATCAGTGAGACAAGATAAAAAAGCAGAATTACCCCCTCTTCCTTTTGCTTTATTCAGACTCTCAGTGGTCTAGATGAGATTCAGTCACACTGAGAAGGGCATTCTACTTTACTGAATCCACCAATTTAAATGCTAATCTCATCTGGGAACATCCTCATAAACATCCTCATAAATTTAATCTGATAATTTGAGGCCATTCAAGCACTTGTGGCCACTTAATACATATAATTAACCATGACAATAACGATACCATATTTCTAAACCCAGTCTATCTTGAAGGTTCAATTCAGCATCACGTTTCTCATCACTCAAGTAGTTAACATTCCTACTTAGACCACCTTTCAGGGTCTATGAGGTTGCACCTTATAAATACCGATTGTGGATAACTTGTTTGCTTTGCACCTAATTTTGCTACTATAGATGAGATTATGCTGTTAGAAAGACTTGTATTTAAATTCTAGTTCGGCTTCTTGAGACTGCTTTTATTTCCTTTGTTTGATTTTTTATCTAGGGAGACTATTTTACCTTGACTATTTTAGCTTGACTATTTTACCTTGATGTGCTTCATTTTGCTCATTTTTAAGTGGGGTAGGTAAAATGATGTCTCGAGTTCCTGAGAAGATAGTAACATCAGTGAACGTACCTGCATTTGCTCATGCAGTGCCTGAGACACAGAAAGAGCTCCACAGACATTAGTTATGCAGTACTATTTCCTAACATTTGAATAAGATTCCATGGAATAAAAATACTATTATAGATTTATAGGTAGAACAAATTTTTGTGCACATTTGACAAACAAGGAAACAGGGCCTTGGGGAAGATAATCAGGTTTATCTGGACTCCAGTAAAAATTAAAACCCAAGGGCCTCCCTGGTGGCTCAGTGGGTTAAGGGCAGCGCTGTGGAGCTGTCGGAAGCTGCTGCGCCAGTTCGATGCCCAGCCGGGGAGATTCCCACATGGCACGACAGACCTCTTCTGCCTCACCCGCTGCTCCCCTCAGCAGTGTGTTTCGGTTGATCTGTCTGTTCTCTCCCCGACTCTGTCTCTGGTGAACCCTCTCACTGCCCCCTGCCTCTGGCCTGCACCCCAGCTTGTATGCAGAAATAAAAAATAAATCTTAAAAATAAAATAAAATAAAAATTAAAACCCAAGCCGACTGCCGGTATCATTTGTTTTTGACCCTGTGTTACAGAAAAATTCACCTGAGAATGACCTTTGTTTTCTAAAGAGTCCCTCTTAAAAAAATGTTCTAGAAATAGGAAAAACGGGTTGCATGGACTTCATCGCCACTGTTTAGGAGACTAAAATAGGGTGAGAGGAAGAAATAAAGGTTTCATCTCTCCTTGTAAATTCCCCAGAGGAAAAAATAATTGAAGAACTGTTTATGATAGAAAACTATAATTAGGAGTAATGGGATGAAATTAAGGAAAAGGAAATAGCAAGTTTATAATAGGTTCCAGTATGAGGTATTCAAATTTAATTGTGTTTTTTAAGTAATGTCAGACTCCCAGATGCTGTAGTGATGAACACTGTATACAAATGTGTGCATAAATAAATGACTTCATAATCCACAC
This sequence comes from Scalopus aquaticus, assembly GCA_004024925.1. NCBI lineage: Eukaryota > Metazoa > Chordata > Mammalia > Eulipotyphla > Talpidae > Scalopus > Scalopus aquaticus. The sequence continues at coordinate 38,610 of PVIJ01002668.1, forward strand.
AATCACACTAGTGCGCCTTCTAAGTCAAGATGCCATTTTGCAATTGCACATTTACAATTGTGGCAATATTTTTTTTTAAAGTCTCCAATTGGGCTGAGAATGTGATTGCTTCCTATTTTTCGTAACTCACAAAGAAGGATGGAAAAACCCCTTCTCCTCTACCAAAAAAATTTAAAATGCCCCATATCTTCAGCTTATTAGATTTGCATATTTTGTGATCTATTTTTGAGTTGAAGCATCACACACCAGGAGGTTAATTTATCCAATAGAACGCTACGATCAACCATTTCAAATGCTTTCTTCAGGTCCTTAGAGACCTAAGGAGTGAAAGGGAAAAATACATTCATACTAATTTTTATGTCTCCCACATTGCTACAGAGATCCACATCTAATAAAGTCCACTCAGAACTAGTGCTGCCAGAAATGTGAACTTGGAGAGTGTGCCCTACTTTTCTGCTATTGGCTTCTCCATGGAATCAAATTATTTGGAGTTCTTTGTTTTAAAGACATTATTTTTCATTAGACAAGCTGCCACTGTTATCCAAAAGTTAATAGCAGGAATATGTCTGGCTGACACAACAAATACAGCCATAGTTCCCCAGTTATTAATGCCAGTAACAATTTGGGATACAATAAATGGCTGTGCACTGTGGCATTTACCACTCACACAATAGCAGGGAACTGTGCTGCTGATCTGTCTTTAGAAAAGAGAACACACATATAGGCGCATGCACCCACACACTGAATCCATAATAGTCATTTGTTGATGGCTACCAAATGCATCATGGCAACTAAATGGAATTTTATAAGTGTAGGGTGTCAAAGTCTGTTTCATGATCTAAGAAGAGAAATTATCATACAAAGCACTAGTCCGGGAATTTGGAGGGCTTAAGGCAGCATTGACAATCATATTGTATTCCTCCAGATGGTAAGGACATATGCAAATAACTCACTAAAATGCTTGCAGAATTCTTTCAGCTCTTCTATTTCCAGTGGGACTTGTGCCACTGGTTCACTAGTTCTAATATTGCCATGGATCAAGGGTAAGCCAGTCTAGTCCCAAGACACACAACAGTATTAGACCATTTTAAGAGACTGACAAGGTACATTAGCATAGTAAAGTCTCCATGGAGCTCAATAATATGTGGACACAATGTTTCTCAGAATTATTTGTGCATTGAATCCTTTCAATTTAACTTACTAATTAACATACTGTACTTCAGCATTAAATGAGTATTCACTGGGAAACAAGGTCTCAGTCCCCCCGCCCCCGCAGATACACAAGCTCACAAGGAGAATTTTCATTATTCAACAGAAATAAAGCTACTCCCCACAACCCACCAACTAAATACATCACAGATGCTGAAACAGAGAACCTCTGCTATTTAGGAACCCTTTTGTAGCGCATCTTCCACTAAACCATTAGCTTGTAGAGTTTGCTAGATTCACTTGGGTCTTTCGGGTTTCTCCCCTGTTCTGTCCCAGTAGCCTTCTATTATCCAATTAACTTCCAAGTTCCACAATTGTTGGGGTTTTATCCTCTGTCCCATAAGAGCACTCATAGATCACAACAACCAGGTCAACTGATAAAGTAAATACAAAGCTTCTAGAGAGTAGCATCACCGCTGTACCACAAGAGCCTGTTCAGTGCCTGTCACAAGACAGGGTTTACTGTGACTAAATTAAATGAAAACCATAGGAATTTTCATAAATCCACTAAGTTGACTAGGATGTGGCCAAAGGTTTTCTAACCAATGTTTTCTAAGTGTATCGCCATTCTAATTCCTAATTGCTTCATGTTCATCATCAATAAGCATTTATTCAGCAGCCATTTGCACAGATGAGTACTTCACAGGACAAGTTTAATTGACTTATTCCCTGCCCTTTCAGTGCAGACAGTCTCAATTTCTTTACCTGATACGAGTACATAACTTAATTCAGTTAATAGAATGTGACAAATGGCTATCATAACTCTTATGTACCTTCCCTTTTTCAGCATTTTGTCTCCTCTCCTAGTCTATCAGGTTTCCAAGGCAGATTAGCACTTATGCAGGACAGACTAAAAACATCCATAAATCAAATTCAAAACATGAATAGTTCTTTTCACGTTCTGGCGAAGTAAAGACTTCGCTCCAATTTGCTCTTTCTTTGAGACTGGATGGTTTCTTGAGTCATCCTCCTATGCATGGGTTCTGTGATGTCTTAGAAATGGAGAATGACAGATTCTTAGGCTGTCAGGAGAGAAAGGATCTTAGAAACTGTATAATAGTTGTAATATCCATGGTGACACTCACTACTTCACCTTTGTATACAATTGTTAAATTAGGAAGTGTCTTCTAATGATTTCATCCTGTGTGGCTGGTAGAAAACAGATACAAGGAGTCACAGTGATTTGCTCAAGATTATGCAACATCAGGGCTGAGCACACATATCTTTTCACTCTGGGTCTAGCTTTATTTCTCTGTTTGAGGAAAGGAGGAGGAGGAAGAGGGAGAGGAGAAACAGAAATTCAAATGGGAAGGAAGTGAACGGGTTAAGAAAAAAAAAGGTAAGAGGAATACTTGGGTCAAAGTATGTGCTGGACAAATATTTTTGAATGGATAATTCTTATTAAAATTTTTGTGCTTTAGTTTTCTCATGTTTAAATGGATATTCTCTACCATGTGCTGTTCCTGTGAAAATTAAGTGAATTAATATCTAAAAGTTAATACATGTGTGTATACATATAATATATATATATACATATATTACTCAGAATAATGCTGAGTATATGAACACCATTAAAAGCACCCAATGTAAATAATAAGTATGAAATACTGTCAATTAAACATGTAGTAATTAACAGGTTACAAAAAATTGAAAGTATATCATAATTGGCTTTAAAAATAACCCTTTGATATCAGTGATGATAAATGGACAAAATAAAACATTAAGAATTTATGCAACTGTATCCAAGTGGGTGTACCTGGATATCTCTTTATCCCACAGCTGCCTCCTCAACTAGGTGGGGGTGAAGAATCCACAGCTTAACAGTCAATTAGGGTGCAAGATGTTAGCCTACATATGTCACCACAAGACAAAACCTGGTCACTGGGAGCAATTTACTTTGCCTTTAACTTTCTTAGTTGCCAACTTGTTATTTAAGGTTTGTCTCTCTTGAGAATAATTCAGAAAGGAAAAAAAATGGCGAAACAAATGATCTAGTAAATTTAGCTCTAGCTAAACAAGATTTTACTTTCTAATTATACCTCCATACTAAAACATTTTATAATACCAACTGTAAGACAGAAACATACTGGGAAGAAATAGCCTGAGCCTTCGCTGCATTTTAACTCAAACTCTGGCTACCACAGGGAGCACTGCCACCACCAATCTGAGTTTTGTCTCATTTTTTTCTTTTTCTTCCTCTGTTGTACTACTTTAAAAAATGTCAATATGCTTTCTGAAGCGTATTGGGTTTAGAATCCAAGCTAATTCTCACCAAGGGAGAACAAAAAGAGATATAGCTCCTATGTCTCTGTTAACGCAAGCTTAATATATGCCAGGTAAGTGATATGTCTCCTGCATATTCTATCTTGGATGGGTTGCTCAAGGATGCTATGTTGAGAGTTACCTTTCCTTTAGTTAAGAAGCATTTTCCAAACTATCAACTGGCAATTCGCTCATTGTTAGGATATTCACTAAATTAGATAAAATATGATAATGAGCTCATTATAGATAACTTGACATTAGAAGGACTGAGTTAAATTTTGACCTTATTATTTATTTACTACATCTTTACCCTCTAAAAAAGTTGCTTAAAGCTTTAGTCTCAATTTTCCTATCTAAAAACGGGGATAATAGTTACGGGGATAATAGATTGGCTGGAGAACGAAATAAGTTAATGCATTAATAACATTTAGGATATCTAAATTTCTGTTATTTACAGTCATTAAGTGAGTAGGTATTAAATAATGAACAGCTATTTTTGATAGCAAGCTGTTTGGCATGAGTTAACTCTAGTCACTCACTCTAGGGAGCTTGGTCCTCGCTAGTGAATCTTGCTGCCGAAGTGCTAGAGATTTCAGTCACAAGGTCTGAAAGAGGCAACACTTCCAAGGATTTGGGGAAACTTCACTTGACTTTGACCCAAGATTCAGAACAAACTCTCCCAAGTTTGTTTGCAGCCCTGTCAATGTCTCTGCCTTGTTTCTCTGTCTCTAATTTTGTCCTGTTGGCCCGGACTAATACTACAAAGCATTTAGCTATGTTAATTAAAAATACCAGCCAAGCAAGATGCTTAAGAGTGTTGCTGCCAAGGGCAGACTCCAGTTTTAAGCAGCCAGATTTATTTCAGAGTTTTTAACCAACTGCTCTATAAATTTCCTGGCCAACAGCTTGGTGCTCTGGGACAGTAAATGGAATTTGAAAGCCCAGTGTTTGCAGGGTCCCTGCCATATGAGGGAGTCATGGAGATGGGAGTCAGAATGGAGCATAACATCCTCAAGGCACTGAGAGATGGTCTGGGAAAAGGTTTTTTGACAAAAAAAGGGAAATGGAAACTGTTATCTCAACACTGAGAATAGAAGGGTTAACTTCTATACCTTAGAGTGGTCAGACGGGAACTTTGAAAGTTGCTAGAATACTACCAAGTAGACTACAAAGTTCCCACTGACCAGGCTAGCTGCTGGAGACATAGAAATGAGGGCACTGCCTGGCACTCATGGTGGTTATTTACACGAGTGAGGCTGGTGAACTTCTGGAAGAGGAATAGACAAAGGGACTCTGTCATTTTGGACTAGGGGAAAATAACCCACTTGAGAGACGCTGGAGCAGCCGGCCAGTCCACACACTGCCTCATCGTCCAGATGGGGGAGCTTGGTGAGAGTCAAGCCTTGAACCAGACACATGCTGAGGCCACAGGAAGCAGATGTCAACTTTGTGGTTCCAAAGAATCTGTCCATAGCAATATTATACTCAATAAGGGGATGATGAAGGGACAAGACCTTGACTCTTTCTCCCCAAGCGTCCATGGGTAAGTTTAGGCAGAGTGTCAGGCCTTCAGCAGAGATGAGTAGTATTTCAAGAAACTTTTGAATGTTCTAAAACTTGAGAGATTTCTGTTTTAGAATTACAGTCTAACTTTGTTTACATTTTCAACACTTAAGTTGAAGACGTGCAATCTTATGCCAATGTAATGCTTTTCAGACTGACTGAGCACCAGAAGCACTTTGAAGTCCATTTAAAATCCAGATTTCAAGGACTCAATATAGACCCACTAATTTGGAATGCCCAGGAAGAGTGCCCAGTGCCCCCTACAAAGTAATGTCTGTATTTTTACAAAATACCATGGTGTTTTGGATATTCATCCAAAACTGAGAAGCACAGTACTTACATATTTTTACTCCTTACACAAGAATAAAAAGAGAATGCAATGTGGTGGGTCCATATGCGGGCCTGCAGCCCTATAGTCCCACCTGTAACATGTCTTAGGTAACCTTTTAAATCCTCAGATTCCTCAAATGAAAATGGGAATGAAGATAGTAAGTGCATGTTATAGTGATATGATTGTTAAATGAGTGCAGAGATGTTAAAAACTCAGTCCTGTGTCTGGCGCTAAGAGGGCCTAGATAAGTGGAGCTATCAGTCACTTAAAACTTAGTTGCTCTTTACTCTCTATAGAGTATAGTCATAAAGCAAATACCCCTGAGAGATGCAAGATATTAAAAGGGGACAGAACATAAGAGTGGAAAAATAAAGGCAGACTCTGAATTCTACTTGCCACTCTACTACTCACTTCTCTGGTGAGCAATTTCAATGCCTGACCCTTTGTTTCTTCGTTAATCGATTGGCCTCAGAAACTATAGTGTGAGCCAAATCCAAGCATGGTTGGAACTTGTATACCTCAACCTAAGAATGTTTTTTATAGTCTTAAAGCATTGTATAGAAAGAGAAAAAACAATGAAGGAAAAAATGTAACAGACTATGATAACCTGCAAAACATATGTACTGTGTCTTATGTCTGTGCTTTGAAAGAAAACATGCGTTGACCCTTGGCCTGAGAACAACATTTCTCAAACTTTAATAAGAGTGCAAATCATCTGGAGAATCTCTTCAAGATGCAAATTCTTATTCAGTATGGCTCAAGCTGGGCCTGGGAATATGCATTTCTAATAAGCAATCAGGAGAGGCTGCTGCTACTTGCTGGACCACATATGCAGTAGCAGGGCACTGGCTGTTTGAAGTTAATTAGTACAAGGTAGGGCCTGCACTTTTCTTATGTTTATGAAGCTCACCAGGTGATAATAATGTGCAACCAGGACTTAAAAACACTGTCCCTTTTTAAAAATTTTAATTTACTCTTGCATAGAAGAACTGGGGTGTAGGCCAGAGGTGTGGGGGTGAGAGTATTTACCAGAAAGAGAGTGGGGAGCAGAACAGGCAAATATACTGAAACACACTGCTAAGGGGAGCAGCAGGCGAGACAGGCGAGGTCTGCTTCACCGTATGTGGGATAGCTTCCCGGCCAGGATCAAACTCAGGCCATAGAGGAGATAGAGCTGAACCACTGCACTTAACAGCACTGAAGCAGAATGAGTCCAAAACTGTCATCAAAGGAAATAGAATCAAATCTCTTGGAATGTGTGTGAGAACAGGTAAGTTCTAGCAGAATTGAGAAGAATGGCAGATAAAGGAAGAGCTCTGAAGGCTAATAGTAATGCATAAATTTCAGCTGTTATTTCTGTAGTTTTTTTTCAGTCCCCTCCCATCTTTTTTTTTTTTTTTTTTTTTTTTTTGAGGATCTCCTCCTGGCTTCCTTCCCTTGCTTTTCTGGACCTCTATTTTCTTTGTGTGTCTTTTGCATGATCTGAACTTTACATCTGGTTTATCTGGGTTGAATAACTATCAGCCTCTTCTGTTTTACTTCTTTCATGGACCTGACCCCAGATCAGAATAATGTAATCTTAAATGTTAAGAGTTGGAAATGAATCCAAAAGACTACAGCATGGTAGTAAGATGCAAAGTAACCTCTAATCCCATTTCTATCTTGCCATCCCACTCTCCCTTTCTATTGATATATAACATTATGACATAAACTATTGCAATTATCATTTAATAGTATGAACTGAAGAATCAATTACTATCTCTCTAAAATCAAAAAGATGAAGGAAAATGTTGACAACAGTTGACAACAGAAAATAAAAATTCACCTTCTGTATTACTGTCCAAGAAAAATGCAATTAAAGGTCAACTCTAATACTTTACATTTATATATTTGCCAAAGTTTTTCAGGCAAAACTTGGCATTAGTAGTAAAAACTATTTGGATAGGTCTTTCAGCCTGCTGGCTGCCATGAAGCAATGTCATCCGCCTAGAGAAGTTGGAAATAGTTACAAAGGTCTTGCAGAGCCAGAATCTTTCACTTTGGTGACTGGAAAAAAAACCAACATAATAGAGGTAAGCTTCTGGCAGCTTAGAGGGAGATGCCAGGGTGTTAGCAATAAAAACAAATAATTTGATGTGAACTCTAAGCCACAGAACCATGTATGACCCGAGAACTGTCCGTTTCACTCAGTAACCACTGCACAGATATAGGCAGAGTGACTGCAAAGCAAACTGATCAATGGACAGCCCCCACCCCGCAAGCAAACCTTTATTTTATGGTCATCAAACACCTTCTTTTTCTACCTTTTACTATCTACCATACCTGTTAATTTATATATGCTACAAACCCACTTGAAACTCTAGCAAAAAATACCATTTGTTTCATCATTACTTATCATCAGGAAAAAAACAATTAAAAACCACAATTAGAATCACCTTACACATGTGAGAATGACCCATATCAAAAATAAAAACAAAGACAAAAACTCAGAAATAAGTGCTTGCAAGTGTGTGGAGCAAAGGTGTTGGTGGGAATGCAGATTGACCTAGCCCCCTGGAAAGAATTGTGGGATTACTGAAAAGATTAAAAATGGGCTTCCACAGGATCCAGCAATTCCACTCCTAGGTATCTACCCAAGGAACACAAAAACACTAATTTGAAAAGAAACCTGCATCCCTATGTTAAAAGCAGCATGCATGATTTACTATAGCCAAGATGTGGAAACAACCTAAATGTCACAGAACAGATGAGAAAACCAAGAAGATGTGGTATATATACACAATGGTATATACTCAGTGATCAAAATAGATAAAATGATGCAGTTTGAGGCAATAAGGATGGAACTGGAAGGGATTATACTAAGCGAGTCAAATGGACAAATACTAGATAGTTTTCACTTATATGTGGACTATAGAGAAACCAAAGTGCCGGACAGAAAGACTTTAAGACTAACCCTTGAAAGCTGATCATACATCTGAAGCATTCAGAAGGGGAACATTAGGGGGAGGGGAGAAAAAGTGGGGGAGAGCACAATGACTATGTTGGAGAATTACGGTTCTTCAGTGTTGGGAGTACTATGGTGACCACACCTGAGAAGAGAGATCTTACAGATTCAAGCTTGTAAAATAAGGGTAGTTAATAAAAATTATACTTAAAAAAATAATTTTCCATTTCATAGATTGTCCTTTGTCATCATTAGACAAAGATGACAATCTCTATCCATTGAACAATGGGTGACTTTTGTAAACAGACCAGTGGTCTCAGTACATCTATGATGTGCTTGAAAACAATTCCAAAGTAAGTCTGAACCATTACATGTGTTGGAGTAGGTCTACTGTCAACAGAAATGTGATGTGTTATATCACCAACACAGATGTGATGCATAATTTGTAAGTAAAAAAAAAAAAAAGAAACAAAAAACCAAATCTACCAAAAGCTGTATTTGAGATATTCAGACTTAGAGAACTTAACTTACAATTCAGAAAAGGCAAACATATATATATATATCTCAGAATGGATTAAGGAAAGCTATGTTTGTTTGTTCCTTAATTATGGCTTGACAGTGGGCGGGACCCACTGATCATCATTCACTGAGGTATATGCATGTATGTAAAAGCCAGTGAGCACACAAGTGCTTGTGCTTTGTCTAAATTAAGTGAATTAATATATGCCAAGCAAGTAGGACAATTCCATGAACACAGTTAGGTGCTATATACTGTTAGTGACTGATGACTATTAAAATACTTGACCGTCACAAAAATGGGTTATCAGATTATAATTATCACCTTCCTTTCTTCAGTTGCCTCATTCACTAGGATGAAATAAAGAAAACAATTTGAATAAGCCTGACTACAAAGCTTCTCTTGCCAGTTTCCCAATTGTAATTTGTCCTAAATCACCCAATTAGTAAATGATTTAAACAAAACCTTGAATCTAGCTAGATCAACCTCCATGGCCCAAACTCTGATCAAATTCTTGTCTCCTTGAGCTTTGGTAGTTAGTAAGAACTGTGAGTTGGTAGAAGTGGCACATTTTTGTTTGCAGCAAGGTTATGCAGGCTTATAAGTCTTTCTCAGAGATCACGAGAATAGTCACAAGCCCCGTTCAGCACACATCCCTTGCAGACACCCTGCTGCTTCACTCGTCAGTTAGAGGCTAGGGCCAGCCAGCCAAGTCAGTAGAAGTTTTTAAAAGGGATGAGCTAAATCCATGGTAACATCGCACTCACACAAAAAAAGCAAGCTCAATAGAAATGGTTTGAAAACCTTAATCTTGTCTAAATTACGACCAATCTGTTCACTGTGGGATCAAACCTAATGAGGCATTTAGAGGTGACTAATCCAAAGCAGTTTTCCCTCATGCCTCTCCTGCAGTGAAGCCCACACTGCTGTTCTATAAAAGGCTGTCTCTGACAGCAGGTATGGCACAGCTGAGGCACCTGCTGAATACACCTGTACCAGCACAGCAGGATTTGTGTGGGATGTGTCTGTGCAAAGGTTATAACACTGGGCTGAATCCTGAGACCCAGGATTATCCAGTGACATTTAGCCAAGGGAGAAAATGTCAAAGGGGAAACAATGGTGATGAACAGATAGAAGGCAACAGCCTTGCTCCTGAAATGATGTTGGTTGTTATGCCTCTTGGGTTTCTAAATCTGGATATTTTACTAGAAGAAAGTGGAGAAGACAATGAATATGAAAATTAGAAGGTCTATGTCTCCTTAAGAAGCTGGAAGAGCTTTAGGTGGGATGCAGCTATAAGCAGAGGGAATGCTATGATGCACTAGAGTTGTGAACACTTTAATTAAAGGGTCTTCTGGTTCTGACCCTGATTCCAACACTGCTAAATCACTCCTAAGTTCAAATGCTCCCTCAGCAAAGGGAGTAACGTGGTGATTGAGGTTAACAAGATTTTCAAAATAAAGCTTTCCAGAAATTTTTGTCTAGAAGCAATCAACTCACTTAACACTTAATAAAGGAGTTCTTTCATGGAATTTCATGCAAATTAAGTATGTTAACATTGTTTGGTGACAAGAACATTTCTTCCTACATTTTAGGTATTCCTAAAAGTGCTGAGAAAGGAAAATTTGCTACTGTTTGGAAATATTCCAGAGAGCTAATTACCCAAGAGAGCATTAATCACAGGCTGCATAGATGGTTTTTCATCACATGCTTCTGCAAAGGTGAGACTTTTGCTTGGGGTTTTTCTTAAACCTCTGTACTTCCATACATGCTGTCCCCTGGGCTAAGGATATTGCTGCCCTTATGTCTGGATTTTCCTGAAAATGCCTACCTATCTTTTAAGACTGAGCTTTACTGTCATTTTTGCTTAGCAGCCTTTTATGACTCTTTTCAGCAAAATGTGTCAATTCTTCTGCTCCACTAATACCAAAATCTTGGTATTGCTCACACTTCATTATATTTATTGCTTAAATATATAGTCCCTTGATAGACATTAACCTGGTGTGGGGCAACATCTGACTTCTTTTTGTATCTACCATTTCTAGAATAATTCCTAGAATTTAGACCTCATTAATTATCTGTAGAAAGAAGGGACAGAGGGGGGAAGAAATATTGCCCCCCCAAATTAGGGGAACTGCATAAACCTAGAAAACAGAAATATGGTGGAGAGGAGGAAAGAGTATGAAATAAAGTTAGAGAATACAGGCTTAAATTCCAGTTTTTTCACTCACTATCTGTGACCTGGGCAACAGGGTTAACCTCATTATTATTAGCAAGGGTATTAAGGGTATTAAGGGTATTAAGAGTAAAAGAAATAGTATGTATAAGCAAAGGACATATAGTAGCTCCTAAACATTTATTTATTGACTGTTGGTGGAATAAATTATCAACTAATTACCTTTTAAAATTCTGAGCAAAATAAAACAAAGCACACTTGGCAACAGCTCTGACTTCAGAATTTCTGTGTACCAAGATAATTCTCTTGTAAACATCAATTTATCTTTGTACCACTAAAGCAATAACAACAGCAAATTTTCTCGTTGATAGAATATCTCCCAAACAGCTTATATTATGCACTGACTTTTCCTGACAGAATTAATTTTAGGGGTGAGACATTTTTTTAAGTCTCTTTAATCTATGAAAGTGTATTGTCTACATAAAAATCCTTAGGCTCGTAAGTAAAGCAGAGGCCCTTATTGAAGCAATTAACCATAAAAAAAGAAAACTGATCAGGAGCACAATGAAATGGAAATGCAGATTGCCCTTGCCACACTGCAGAATCCATTTCCAACTTAGCTGTAACATACATCTCCAGGAGGGTCTCATTTTTGTCAAACTACTCTAAACATCTATTTCCTCATGACTCCTGTGACCAATCTGTTCCACTTACAAAAGGAGGAGACAACTCCCCCTTCCCCTTCTTTCTTTTTACACACTGACTCCAGCAGGAAGATTCCAACTGAAAAGAAATACATTTAATAGCTTAGTCTGGTTCCACCTAAGTGTGCACTGCCACTTACTACTCACCCACATTTCCAGTTCCAATCTAATTAACCTCTCTCCTCTGCTCCCCTTTGTACCTTTATACTTTATACCTTCACAACTGTACACACACTCTCTAGATCTCGCCCCCTTCCCCTGCGCCTTTGTTAACACTATTCTCTTCTCTATTTCTTTCTCTCTGGTGTTCTCTGTTCTCCTCATTCTTCCCCATCCTGCAAGATCAAAACCAAGATCCACTTTATCCATGTAGAATCTCCTGAGAACTACAGCCTACAGTCGTATTTCCAGGGTATATGTTTTGGTTTACTTCTGTCAGTTCCTTTGTTTTATTTCTCTATATTCCACAGGAGTAAAATTATCCATTATTTGTCCTTCTCTTTTTGACATTTTTCTTATCATAATCCCTTCCAGTTCCACCCATGTTGTTGTAAATGGCAAGAGTTCATATTTTTTATAGTGGAGTAGTATTCCATCATGTATATATACCCCATTCTTCTGTTGCTGGGCACTTAGGTTAAAATAATACCTGTGAAGAAGCCATTTCTGTCACTGTTAATTGAAATTAATATTAATACCTCTCTCATAACTTAAATTTAAATAATCAAGTGAGAAAAAGATAAAATGAAAAATTTCATAGCTATATTATGCAATATTTTGCTCAAAATATGGCTAATAAGTGTACAATATATCTAAAGTCACTAATATACCTTATGGCACACACAGTGGATCCCCAATAAACCGAACCCCCCACCTTCTGCTTTCTTCCCAGGTATTTCTTTTCCTTATAAAATTTGAGAACTCCAGAAGGTTTTCCAAGTTAATATTGTTTAATCAGTAGGACTGGCTATCATTTTATCACCAAGAAAATACCAGGCGTTTTATCCACCTGTCTTAACCTGAAGACTGATACTTCACTGTTGGGAGAAGATAGTATATCAAATAAGGTTTTTCTACTTGTTCTATAATATTGATGTAATAATGTCTCTATTCCAGACATCAATACAACTCTAAAAACACAGCAGTGAATAAGACAAACAAGGGTCATATATGTATTGAGTTTAAATTTTAGTAGAAGAGCTATACAGTAATCAAATAATCAGAAGAATAACAATTTCAAATATTGGCAAATACAATGAAGAAGAGAAATAAGGCAATGTGTCCCAATATGCTGAGAGGCTGGCATACACAATATAGAGCGATCATGGAAGTCTTTTCTGGGAAGGTGACATTTAAACTAAGACTTGAATAATGAGAAGAATACGTATACTTAGCAATCTAAAGCAATACTGGTACAGAAGGAGGGAGCAACAGAGCAAAAACTCGAGGCAAGAAAAAGTTCTGAGCTTGTATTTTTGGTATAAATATAAATTGACAAGGAATAATTCAAAGATGATAATGATTGCACTCCATAGACATATTTTGGGTATTTTTCATCAGGCCTTGAGTTCTGGCTAGGAAGCTACTCTTGGAAAGGGAATGCTATATGTTAGTTCACATTGTGCATTTTGCAAACTCGCTATTCATTGCATGGTACCAAATTATTTCTATTAGAGAGATGAACATCAAGATCTTCTTTTTATAGCCAATCTGTCTCCTTTAGGACAGAATGCTGTAAGCCCATATTTCCTTATTCAGCAAGATTCCCCACCCAAGACCTTATTTTCAGAATTAAGTCAATAATCATTTTTCTATGATGGCTCATCATATTTGGAAATCTAATTCATTGGTGTTTTTACAGCTGATTAAACTTTTCATTTTGCTGTTTCTTAGCTATAATGTGTCAACAGTTTTGTCTATATTAACAATCTCCCAATGCAGAGGTGCCTCATTAAATATCGTGTTTTGACGGAATTGTTATCTGCTAGTACTTAGAAGGAAAAAAAAAGAGTAATGAGTTAAAAAAAAAAAACATTTATTTTTCTAATGTTTAATGCTTATGCATGGAGTAGATGCTAAATACCTATATATCTGATTTCTGCAGATAGAGTAGACAGGAATAGCCTGCTGTAATATTTTATATTATCAATATAAAGTGGTTCATATATGTTACAACTAATTTTTCAACTGAAAAGGAAATAAAGAGCTATGTTCAAAGTCAAGATCTCAAAGTCAGTGAAAATCGGAACTATTTAATATTTACTTATCTGTTATGACATAGATGGAAACTTAAGTTAAAGCAAAAGTTATTAATAACATGTACATCTGAAAAGTTGTGAATCTTTGCTCTTAAATCATACCTAGTGTTATAAACCAACGTTACCTTAATACAAAATAATATAAATAAAATTTTAAAAAAATACTAGGGTTAAGATAATACATCATATATTTTACAGGATTAAGAAAAAGAACTATCTATAGATCCTTCCAGTTTGGGGAGTCCACATAATAGAAGACATAGAAGCCTGAAGGACTATAAACCACTGACCAGAGGGTGAGACTTTTTTAGAAAATCCAAATAGAATATTATGATTTTTTTAGAGTCATGATTGACCAGTTTCATAGAAAAGATGGCATTTGAACAGAACATTTACTGCAAAAAATTATTTGGCTAATTACCAACAAAGTATAGTGGCAGGAAAACATAAAGATGAATAGGGAATATGAAGTACTTTTATAGGATGATACTGAGGAACTCACTAGTAGAACAGCATGATATTAGATTGGGGGAAAGAAGGAAATTTTAAATGGAATCTGTAAGGTGAACACAGTTGGAGGTAAACAACCAGTCATTTGCTTGGTAGCTCCAGATGGTGGTTACATTCTAATCTGCATTATTCTGAGAAATTCTCTCTCTCTTCCCCCCATTTTCCTCTTCCTTCTTTCCTCCTCACCAGTTTACTTTTCTTCTATTTTCCCCTTCCTATTTCTCTACTTTCCTTCTTCCTTTCCAACTTCCTTCTTTCTTTCCATTCCTTTGATATTTCTTATTGTCCAGACTAAGTTCTGGGATTAAGTAATATATGAGACAAGCATCATCCTCAAGTTCTCATGATGCTTATATTATTTATATTTTATTGAGGGGTACAGAAAAAAAATTAATCATGAAAGTTAATAAATCTTAGCATTTTAAATTATGATATGCATTATTTAGGAAACAGAAAGCGGAAAATTAATGTGTTAACTAATAAAGGGTAGTAGACAAAAGTTTTTCTGAATATGTGGAATTCAAGCTAAAATTTTTTATAAATAAGAATCAGGTAAATACACTAATCAGGTAAACGGAAGACAACCCTGATTAATGAGCAAAGGAGGGTAAATGTCCTCTGAGACTATTTCAACTTGGTCAGAGTTGGATCTAATCAATGATTCATTGCATTATGAGCATTTTGTGTGCAAGAACCCTGTCTTATTCTCTATGTTTTAAGCATTTTGCATAGCACAAAAATATTTCTCAGATTATTTTTCAGATTATGTATGAGCTCAGTTTGTTGCCTTATTTTAGCTCGACACCATGTAATTTCCATTAATTAAAAACCTTTTGTCTGAATTACATAGGAGCAGATATCAAGTATAACAAAATATCTAGAATATCTCACTTTTTAAATTTCTGCATATCATTGACCAAATTTTCCAATTGTTTTAGATTTGTGGCCATATATATCGTGGAAAATAATTCTATGAATTATGGGGAAAGAACATCTATAAAAAAATCTCCAATGAAGGGACTCTGACTAAAATCTTACTTGGGAAGGGATTGGTGACAAATGTTCCAAATGGTTGTAATAAAACTAGAATGGATTTCTTTTTTTTAAATATTTTATTTATTTATGCATACAAGAATTGGTGTGTAGGCCAGAAGTGCAGGGGGTGAGAGGGTTCACCAGAGACAAAGTGAAGAGCAGGACAGGTGGATCTACTGAAATATACTTCTGAGGGGAGCAGCTGGTGAGACAGGAGAGGTCTGCTGCGCCATTTAGGTTAGCTCCCTGGCTGGGGATTGAACTCATGCTGTAGTGGCTAGCAATAGTTTGACTGCACTGAGACTCAGTGCCTGTGCCACCAGGGAGGCCCCATAAAGTGAATTTCTTATGGAAATGGTTATTGTAACAATTTAGGCTAGAGAAATTAGTATATTCATGTAATTTAAATGTCTTTGTTAAAAATGTCATAATATCCAAAAATAGCACAAGAGTTATTTTAGATTGCCTATTGAGTGAAGTGGTCTTATAAAGGCATAATGGGCAGCTGGGTAAATATAATTACAAATAAGGTATTAGGCTTATATGAAGTCATTAAAAGCTGGGACGTGAGGAAATGAAGAGAAAATGAACCTTATACTAGTTAAGAAGTAGTAGTGCCTCCTGTACTTATTAACAACAGCCCTAAAAGCAATTGTGAAAACAAAAACTCAGCAGTTGAATATCTGCTAGAGATCACACCCAGACTGTGACTACAGTCTATATAAGTTGGTTGGTATTGCAGGCTTAATACTGATAATCGGAATTGTGAAATACATTCACAAATAATTACGATAATCTTGTTATAAAAATCAAATTTTGATGTTTGTAAATCTCAAATGATTTTAAAGCATTCATGTTTCATTAATTTGTGAATGTCTCTTAGAATTATTTATTTTTCATATCTATGATCTCAAATTAAATGTGCAACTCAAATGCCTACCTATATGAAGTCTAATAAAGGAGAAAACAAATATCTTCCTTAGATTCCCAAATATGAAGACACAGTCCAGAAATACTGAACATTTAGAACTATATATTGTGGTATAAATGAAAGAATATTGATAAGTATGATTCAACCATAGTGCAACAGTAAGAACAAGAGTAACAAAATAAAACATAATAAATGACTTTGAAAGGAAAGTTGAAAAGCAATCTAATTTCCAGCAAAATTGTGTATGGAATCATGTTTTGAGCTCTGCAGTATTTTTAATCTCAGAGCGAAAAGTTCACAGAAAAGTTTATCACAATTCTAGGCATTGATTTTGAGAAACTATGCTCCCATGATTTAGAACGAGAAAACCAATATTAAAAGAAATAGACCATGTTGCTCTGAATAATATTCATCTAGATGGTCAAAGTAAATATTAATCAATACTAGGAGAAGCATCATTGAGATACACCCAAAAATCATATTAACCAGGCATTATTTATCTAAATTATCTGGATAAACACAGAACTCCTGATTTTAAAAGCACTGACATAGTAAGTGGTGAATCCAAGAAATCTGAGAATAGCCCATTAAATTCCAAAGCTAGTTAATATTACAGCTTGCTGCAGCTTGAAATGTATGTGCAATTTGTGTATAGACAAATAATTTCCAAAGCCTACGTTTTTTAAAGCACTTTTAGACATCATCGAAATATAAATAAAATCCAATCCAATATGACCTCTAATTTTCAGATTCAGAGATGCTCAATAGAACAAGCCAGGTTTCTCTGTTTACCCAGTCATCCAGGGGTGCAGCTAGGGTAAATTTTAAACTCTCCAATTATTATTCATTGCTTAGAAACCCTGAGTGGAAAACATCTGCATTCCCTTTGATGGTAATCAGCAAACAACCTATTTGACAGGAGGTACCAGCTTACTCTTCTGTCACCTTTCTATTACTCTCTTATCATAAGATCAGACTTCTGACACAGCATTTAGAGTAAAGCATGTTAACAATATAATGTTAAAAGAATAAGAGAACACAATCCTTGCACCAAGAGAACAGGCCACCCAACTTGGCCTCGCAGGTGGTGTGACCCAGGTCCCAGCTCTGGGGTAAAGCCATAAGGTCTGCATCGACTCCAACTTTCTTACACTCCTTTCAGCCATCTGCACTCAGTGCTCACAATTTCTTAAAATTTCAGAAATATTTCTTAATTATTTCAATGGGTATAACAAGTGACTTTAATTCTACATTTTCTACTTACCAGCATTCTGTTATAAATGTACCCTACAGCTAAGGCTTCTACTTATTCTGCTTTTCTTTGTGTGGTCATTTAATGCATTTTAATATTTTCTTTTTTTAATCTTTTAAATTTATTTATTTATATATACATTACATCATTGTTCATTTTTGTACAATATTTGCTTTCTTCTCTCAGGTGTAGTCCCCATAAAATTCCCACGCCCCAATTCACCTGTGCACCATCGCCATAGTCCCTTGTGTTCTTCCCTCCCCTGTTTTGATCCCTCTCCCTCCCCCTCCCCTGCAAAATGTCTCTGATTTATAGTTGTCTGTTAATTTTGTTAATTTTTATTATTTTTTTTACTGATCCCTTATTTGATTCTCCTATAGTCTTCCTGTAAGTGAAACTAATGATAATTTTCTTTTTCCTTCTGACTTATTTAACTGGGCATAATCCCTTCCAGCTTCATCCATGTTGCTGTGAATGACATGAGTTTATCTTTTTTGATTGCTGAATAGTATTTCATTGTGTATATATATACCACATCTTCTTGATCCAATCATCTATTATAGGCAATCATCCTAAAAACTATATTCTCATCCAGACTCAAAAAGTTCCCATAACAGCCTCTAGATAATCAAGTCCCCATTTCTCAAAGTGTGTATGTGCAAAACAGTAAAAAAAAAAAAAAATGATCCTTAGAAAGTAAACAAATAAAAGGATACTAGGATCAATAAGATTGAAAATGCTACATACAACCTCCACTTTGGAATCTATTATGCATTTTACCGCACTGGAGTTGAAAAACCCTGAAGTTTAAATACCCTTATATTTGTCAAATTTATTTGCATAATGAATCACTTTCTCCTGATAAAAGCTGTCAACATCCTTCTAGTTCTATAATTCTGGAAAATGTGCTTTGGAAAGTGCTGTTGTATTGTTTATTGTTTATTT
This sequence comes from Scalopus aquaticus, assembly GCA_004024925.1. Classification (NCBI taxonomy): domain Eukaryota; kingdom Metazoa; phylum Chordata; class Mammalia; order Eulipotyphla; family Talpidae; genus Scalopus; species Scalopus aquaticus. Next base: position 57,247 of record PVIJ01002668.1, read on the forward strand.
TTATTTTGTATCATTTATTTTTATTTTAATATTTATGTCTCTAATTTTTAAGTTACTGTGTTAGATATGAGGACTGTTCAACTATACTTCTCATTCTCTTTTTAGATCCAGATGGGGATTTTACTGCCCCCTCCCCTCTCATGTTGGCATGGCCTTATGACTGCTAAAATTTGTGAGATATGATCAGAAGTGTGTCATTTTCAGGCAGAAGCATTTAATTCCTGGTGCAAGACTATCCAGAGTGCTCCCAACCATGCTATGAAGAAGTCATTATCATTCCTATATTGTGAATGACAAAACTAATTTTCAGAGACTACTAGGACAGGATTCTAATTTGTATGTTTCAAATATTATACTTTTTCTACCACACCTTACTGCCTGCAGTTGATATCCATATCACATTAAGATGCACCTATCATCTTCCAAAACAAAATGTTATTACTTTAATGAATTTATTTTTGCATACATTATTCACGTAAAATTCAAGACACTATTCCACCTACAATTATGATTTTGTTAATATGAGTGGCTTGAGTTAAAGGCAACATTATTTACTTCCCAACAAAAAAATAAGTATCTATGCATTTCTTCTTCCAAGTTAATATAAATATGATGAAATCTAAATTCCCCAATACTATTAAAGTCGCTTAAAACATTAAAAGTTAAAGATGCCAGGACGTCTCCTCTCCTTCCCACTTAGAACATCGGATAAAATGTCAGATTTGAATTTCTGTTCTGCTCTTTCTAGGTTCCTTTACATGTTCAGTAAAGTCGTTCAACTCTTTAAGTTGTAATGTCCTCATTTCTACGATAAAGATAGTAACATATTTTGCAAGCTTCACAGATTATTTTTACTTATACACTCATGAAAATTAAATGAGATTACATAAGTTAAAAAAAACAAACAAAAAAAAAACACTGCTGGGCCTCCCTGGTGGTGCAACAGGTTAAGTCTCGGCCTATGGAGCTATCCACAGCCACTGTAGCACGAGTTCCATCCCCAGCCAGGGAGATTCCCACATGGCATAGTAGACCTCTCCTGCCTCGCCCACTGCTCCCCTCAGCGGTGTTCTTCAGTTGATCTGCCTATTATACTCCCTGCTTTGTCTCTGGTGAATCCTTTCACCACTACACACCTCTGGCCTACACCCCAGTTCTTGTATGCATAAATAAATAAACCTTTAAAAAATAATAAATAAATAAAACACTGCCACCATTCTATATCAAAGAAAACTACTATTATATGTGCAATATTATTATTGTCTTGTAACTCACTTTTCCTTCATATTATTTTCATATAAACCACTATCATAACTTTTCATTCTCATCTATACTGTAACCAAAAAAAAAAGTTAAAACTGCCCAGCATTTCAATAAAAATTTTTATCAATATGCTAGACTTTGAATACTAGACAAATTCTAGTGGTCATTTATCATGCCTGAATTCTAGTAACCAAGCACTGCTCCTATAAGTCATGTAACAAAATACATTTGCATCATCAAATTCATAATCACCACTATCAAATGGGTCTTAACATTTCTCTCACATTCTCTCCAGCTATTTTAAACATCAGTTATCCTAAAACTCTAACATCACTGCTGAAATCATCCAATAGTCACACATATACACATATGCCTGTGTCAAACAGGTCACTCCATCTTTCACTTCCCAAGGAAATTTTTCAGCATATGTTGAGTGCCTATGAAATACCATTGCTCTAGGTGCTGGAAATATGTTGACTTGGTAGACATGTAATAAACCTGGTTTCCTAGGCTTTCGTTATAAAGGGAAAGATAGACAATATATAAACAGATTTCAAATAAATAAGTATATGGATGATTGAATTAAGCAATAAAAGGACAGACAAAGATTGATCAGTATGATAAATTCAGGTAGTGATGTGTTATGAAGAAAATAAAACAAGATAATAAGATACTGACAAGGACACCTTACATGCAATGATCAATAAAAGACCTTCTGAAGAAGAATCTCTTGGGAAATGAGGCAGAAATTACTGGTTATTTATCCCACTGGCAGTGCTGCCCTCTTAAAATAGAGTTCCAAATTGTACATATGGTCACCAAGAAAAAAATAAAACATCTCTGTCCTCTCCCACAACTAGGTGTCACTGTCTGACCAAATTGCAGCCAGTGAGATCTAAGGCATGCCTGGTGGTACCCCTGGAAGTTCTTCTTAAAAGGGAGATGATGAGTCCTTCTTTTCTGCTCCCTCCTAACTGTTGCCTAGATTTTGTTGTAATAGAAATAGCAGAGATGGGGGGAAAGTTTGTGGAATCATCCCAGATTTGAATTTGAGAAAGACTACTGGTTGTTTTCTGGAGAACGGGCAATGGGAGCAATTTAGAAATAGGATAACTGGTTAGGAGGCTATTGTAATTCCCCAAGGGCAACATAATGGTAGCTAGGTCAGCTGCAGAGATGATGGTTTCAGTGAAAATATTGGAAGAGAAGCTAACATGCTTTGCTAATGGGGAAGAGAAGCATTGAAGATGACTTCTTAATTGTTGATCACACCAACTGGGTGAATTGTGTTGCTATTTATGGAAATGATAAAGAGTAGGAAGAATCAAGTCAGAGGGAAAGGAGTGAAGGACTCAAGTTCTATTTTGGATATTATGTTAAGGCTAGTGTTTATTAGACACCTAAGTGGGAATGTAGAGAAGACATTTAAACATATGAATCTAATGTCCTCGAGGTAAAATGGGACCATTTTATAAATAAATGAGCTATCAATATGATGAAATCAATTAAAAAGAGAGTAAAGATTAAGGGACTATGTGGCACTTTTAGAATCAAGCAGTGCAAAAAAATCCAGCAAAGAAGTACAAGACGGAGAAATGTATTAGAGGAAAACCAGAACAAAGTGAAATCACAGAACTGGGAGTTATAAAAAGGGATATCAGATCCTGCTGAAAAGTTGAATCAGAGGAAAAAAGAAAATTCATCATGGTTTCAGCAAGATAAAGACCACGACCTTGATAAAAGTTCCTCCAGTGAAATGGTGGAAACAAAAACAAACTTTAAGTAGAAAGGTGAGGGAGGGAGTGGATAGGTCTTCTGTGGAACAAGGGTATTTAGTAGAAAGATAGAGATGTTTTATAAAAGAGAATTATCTATTGCTTGATTTCTGTGTGTAGTTTTAAAGATAGGGAGATAACTGAAAGGGCTGTAGGCCAATGGAGTAACTCAGTCCAACAATGCAAGTGAAGATGGGCTGAAATAGGCCAGTGAGGACATGGTCTAAACTAGTCATGCCAAATTGGCCCGAGATGCATGAGAATAGGCAAGGATCACATCTGTTACTGCTATCCATTGGATCCCCAGTGCCTAGACTTGTGCTCAAGACTTGGTACATACCTAATAATTATTTTTTGAGTAAATGAGTTGATGATTGTTATGTCTAATATTCTGGTCTGCATATTTTATCACTAAAATATTTTTAAAAGGTCATTGCATTTCCTATTTAAAATATTTTTGGGATCACAATAGTCTGCTCAATAAAGTAAAAAAGTCCTGAAGTTGTCACAAGGGCATATAATAACTGATCTCTGTTGCCTCTCTAGGTCTCAGATTTCTATACATCTACTTGAGGTCTATATATCCACAGTGCAATGAACAACTATTTCTGAGTATATCATGTCATTTTCTTGCTGAGGTGCCTTTGCCAAGAATATTCTCTATTTGTGTAGACTTCCCTCATCAATATCCTGTGTTTTGCTAATTCCTATTTATTCTTTAGACTGAATTTAAGCACTGTCCCATCTAGGAAGACTTGTTTGATTCTGCTTTCTGAATTAGATCTCTTCAGTGCTCCCACAGAAACTATGCAAACCTCTTAAAATAATTATCATATTATATTGAAATTGTTTATTAGTTTCTTTGTCTCCACCATTAAAATTAAGCCATAAAGTAAATATGACTTTTATCTCTGAATACACAGAACCTAGCTTATGACATTTAATTAGTACTGTTAAATGAATAAATGATATCTATGGTGTCCTGGTTATGACCATGTATTTTTAGTCAATCAAAAATGTTCATACCCTAAACATATTCAACAAATGGGAGTGTATGCCTTTAAATTCTTGTTGGTTTTCTTATTTTCTTATTTCAATGTGTTTAAAAATTCACATCTGAACAGAGCTAGCAAGTAAGTGAGCAAGGTTGTGTAAAATAGCATAGCATCATCATGAGTTAGTGTAGGGGATTGCTAATCCCTGGCTTTTCACCTGTCATTCCATTATCCTTTGGCAAATAACTTTAATAATCACAATAATCCTACTGAGACTGGATGTGGTCTTAAAGCTTTTACAAACTATTTTTTTAGCAGTCAATATAAGAATTAGTATAAGAAATAAAATTTTATTATTTATCCATGAATTAGTATAATGGATTAGATGAAAGTAGTGCCTGGATAAATGAAACAAAACTGGGAGGTGGTTCAAGGTGGTGATATAGGAAAATCCTGGACTCACCTCTTCCAAATATACAGTCTCATGTGAACAGTTCTTTCTAGAAAACATCTGAGAATGAGATCATTAGCTTCTCACACAAGGGACAAAGGACCACACCAAAGCAGGTAAGAGAGGCAGAGATTCAGTCTCTCCAAGAAACCTCATCCCAATGCAGTGGGATCTCACAAACACAGGTTTCTCTCTGTATATTTGAGGGGTTCATGTCCCACATCAGACATGCCAACCTTTGAGACCTGCATTGGAGATACAGCCCCCATGTCCCCAAAAAAACCTTACAGCCTGGAAAATCAATGGAGTTTATGAACAAAAGTCCCAAGAGGCAATGGGGGAACAGTGAGTCTGTTCTTAAAGAGGAAGTGTACAAATTTACTAATCCAGAGACCCAGCATAAAAGTGGTAATTTGAAAAATAGTAAGGTATTGACACAAATACAAACATACATACATGTATGTGTTTGTCTCATGGAAAAGTAATCAACCATTAAAAACAATGAAATCTTGCTATTTGTAACAATACTCAGGATGGGCCCTGAGTATATAATGCTAAGTGAAATGTCAAAGGCCATATGATTACACTTCTATGTGGAATCTAAAAATCAAAGCAAAGAAAACGAGACTAAAATCATAGAGACAAAAAAAAAATTGCAATAGATTAGTGGTTACCAGAGAGGAAGAGGATTGGGAGTTGGGTAAAGTGGGTGAATGGGCTCAAGCCATACAAACCTCCAGTTACAAAACAAACAAATCAAGGCGATGTATCACACAGCATGAGAACTATAATCAATAATATAGTATTACAAAATTGATAGTTGCTAGGCGAAGATAAAAAATTTAAAGTGATGATCTTTTCACAATGTATACAATTACTGAATCATTATGTTCTGTATATGAAAGTAAAATAATGTCTATCAATTATACTTCAATAATACATATATACATTCATGCATAGATACATATATATTTTTCCCTAACCCCACTTATTAACGTTTGCACAAGAAAAAAAATAAACAAAGCTCAAGTCAACTTTGATGATGGTGCAGTCTCGAGCTAAGGAAGGCTGAGAGCATGCTGTAATCTTGTGGCACTAGGTAGTTGTCAAAAGAAAGTAATTTAGTTAGAGAAAGGAAAGGAAACCAAGGATGAACGTGGTATATATTTTTCTAATGGTTTCATGCGGTTCGGTAATCTCTTTTAAAGACAATAACTTTTCTCCACCCCGAATCAATCCTTAGGTATATTAGTGTGACTCTTACTTTATAGGCTGATTTATAGGCTAGGTCAGCTGCAAAAGAACAGACTGATTTTAAAGGATCTGAAACCTGACGTCTGGAAGTATAGGTAAAAAGTGATCTGAGCAAGGTACTGTCTTAGAACATTGAAAGCTCTAGTGATAGCTAGCACCGTTGTGTTATGACACAAGTCGTGAACTTAGATGCAAGGAGTTTAATTATTGGTTCAATTATCTCTGAAATCCTAGTACACAGATTTGACATATGATTGGCATCTAATGTGTACCTACCTATTCTAGAACTTCCTAAAACAGAAGTTTATTAATCTTCATACTCACCTCTTAGTGAATATTAATCCATGTACTCTCTCTAGAAGCATACACTAGAGAACAAGCTTCAGGCATTCAAGAACAATCAGACAAGCAGTGGTGTAAATTTGAGCAGTGAGCTTTCAAATAAGAATATATAGGGCAGATAAAAATGCCAAATAGTTTGTAAATGTCATAGTCTAACAATAGAGAAATAATATAATTAACAAAAGTGGAAGAACTGAAAGTTGACATGTTAGCTGATGGTCTCATTGGTATTTATTTACTACAGATGAGGCAGAAAAAGTGTAAGCATCTGTAAGAGTACAAAGATAATTTTAAAGTACTATATATTATTAAAATTGAGTAATGGAAAAAAGGGAGGGGAAGATAGGAGAAAATCCTCTGTTGTCTATTGGAGGTAGCTAATAGACATTATCTATAAAAAACAGCACTAAATATATTATACAAAGAAAGGTATTATTCTAAAAGAAACTGCAAGGACCAAAAGATTAACTATACTAAAAGCCAAAATAAAAACCACAAAAAAGTTTTTTTATATAATATAGTAGAAAGTTTACTATGCATGAGCATTTATATTAGTAAAGATAATGTAAACACTCTATGGCACAAATTAGAATTTCTGTTTTATCCATAAATACTACAAATGTACTTAACTTTATTAAAAGAAAGGTGATCTTTAGACTAGCTGGCAAATCTATATCCAACTGTTCACTGACTCCAAAATGTATACTTTAAGTTGTTCAAAAGTTGAAAAATAAAAAAGATAAAGATATACCAGGTAAATGCAAATGAAAACAAAAGTTATAATTTTAAATCAAAATGGTAAAATTTAACCAAACAATGGTACTTTATGAATTTAAATCTATTGCTAAAAGTTAAGCAATGAATTATATGCCAAATAAAGCAGGAAATTTTAATTAGACACATTAGAATAAATTAATTATTGCTTCCCCCAAATACATATTTCTTAGTTCTCTCAAGAGGAAAAGTTTAAAAGTAAAGAAAGTTCAGGAACAATGAGCTCATTGTGAACTAATTCATCAGTGAGCTCAGACTGCAGAACCCACAGCTCCAGCGGTAATGGTTGGTTCCAGACTAGGGGAAGCACAGATACCTGTGTTATCTTTTGTGCCACAAAACAGAGAATGTTTAAAGATTCGTGGGTTATATGTCAAAAGGATACGGTACCAACATGAAGGAAACCCTTCTGGTCATAGATGCAAAGAACAAAATTTAATTATCAAAAAACAATAACTGAGGGGCCTCCCTGATGGCACAAGGGGTTAAGTCTCAGCACTAAGAAGCTATCCACAGCCACTGCAGCACAAGTTCAATCCCCAGTCAGGGAGCTTCCCACGTGGCACAGCAGACCTCTCTTGTCTTACTTCCTAGTCCCCTCAGCAGTGTATTTCAGTCTGTTCTGCTCTCTACTCTGTCTGGTGAATCCTCTCACCCCACCCCCATACACACACACCTCTGGCCTACAACCCAGCTTGTATGCATAAATAAATAAATCTTTAAAAACAAAAACAAAAACAATAACTGAATCAATTCAATCTCATTATTAAAATAAAAATCTGTAAATTCATGATGATATGAATAGTAACACTTGATCTAGCACACTTGATGTGAGTAGTGCACACGATATGACATAGGTACACTTCTTCCAATTAATTTTTGTATTAGAAGTAATAGGTCCAAAATCCTTCTCTAAAAGTTTAGTAGTTAAATGCTTTCCAATTGGAATTGTATTTCAGGTTACCAAAATCACCCCATTATATGGAAGAATATTTTTCTTTATTAAAAAATAAAGATTTTGTGATCTCTGGAAATAATTATTAGGGATAGGAACCATCACATTAAATGCTAACAGGAAAAAAATAGCAGGTTATCACAACCTGAACATACTGGTAAGTCAGCATCTCCAGAAGCATGTCTCTTACTGTAATGAATATTCATGGCCAAACTAGATTCTAGTGGGGTATTAATCTTACTCCAGTTTATAGGAAATAATAAGTACAGAGAAAGCAAAGAGATGCGTCTATTACATGGACTATTCTTTTGATTGACTGACACAGGCTTTGTTGTAAAAAAAAAAAAATCAATAGCATAAAAATAATAAAAGGAAATATACTTTTGGCATTAAGGAAGCTCAGATTAATGTAATTATGGACTTGGTTAATTCCAAATTTAAATAACCCACCATTAAAATAAATAGAAAAATACTGAGTAAGGACTAGTTATTAGATGTCAAGAACTAGTGTAAGTTTATCAAGGTGTGGTAATAGCATTATGGTGATGTGGGAAACTGTTCATAGGTTTTAGAGAAATATATTGAAGTCTGGAGTTTGAATAATATGACTGGGATTTGTTTTAAAGTACTTCAAGGGCAACAAGAATACAAAGAGACAGATGAAGCAATAGTGACAAAATCTAAATAAATTGCTGTTTCTGGGGTATGTGCTTGTGGGCTTCTCCTAGTGTTCATTTTATTTTGTGAATGTTCCAAAATTTCTAGAATAGTCTTCACTAAAAATAAATGAATGAAAAGGGAAAAGTACTTGTTTAATAAAATGTGAGAAGAGAAATAAAACAAGGCTTCTGTGGAAATATAAAACTCTGAAAACAATGGCCAATTTGTTTTAAAAAATAAAACAAGTACACAGCACATCATGTCATTCTTTATGACCCTTATTCATATTTTAATACAGCTGCTAACCTTTGTAAATGAGATTTTACATAAAAATGTACCCTAAGGCAATTTATATTGTGTTTATGGCAAAAAACAAGGAAACCAAATTCTAGTTTTAAAAAAATTGCATTTCTTTTCTTCCTGTGCCTAGCATAAGGGAGATTGGTAGCTTTACTTTTCTTTCAATTTTTCTTTTTGTAATACACATTTAACTTCATTTGTTAGCAAGGCCTGTTCCGTGGTTAAGAAAGCTCTTGGGAAATTCGAACATTTAATACCAGGAAATAGAATCAGGGATGGTGAAGTTGATCTAGCATTTGACTTGAAAGAAATGCTGAGCCAAACAGTCCTGCAATATTCTAAAGAGGTCTGGCAGTGTAGTGTGTCTTTCTGTCTAACTTACAATGAAAAATAAATCACAGAATTAGCTTACCTAGCAACAAAAAATTGGGTGTGGGGTTTCAAAGAAGTCAGAAAGACCTGACATATGCAATTGAATGTCAGTCATCATCAGGATTCGATTATAAACCTCTAGAACGAGCATGAAGAGCTTGTCTTTCATGAAACTGCAGTCAGTAAACTTGTCATTAAGTATCCACTGGACATCTTGGTTCCCATCTTTCCACCTTAAGGTGACTCTTTCTTTTTCGTCCAAAAGTATACTACCATGGCCCTTTTGGTCTTTGACAATGATACAGTAATGAACATAATCACTGCAGATGGCGTGGGGTGGAGTATGACTTCACAAGAAACCTTCCTAGGACTGTTGATATTTTAAAAGCACCAATAGTGATCCAAATGAGATCACAATTTATTACAGGGATTTCACAATTAACACATAAGTAGAAGAGGAGAAAACAAAGGCAACCACACCTAGTGATGGTAAAAGTTAATACTGATTGCTCATAGATTCTGTGCCAGCTCTTTACATGCACAATTCATTTAATCTTCACAACAGTCTTAGAATGTAGGTACAATTACAGGAATTACAGGAAATTTAAGCAAGGAGGAGTAAAACAATTTGCACAGGTCACCTAAAAGGCAGTGTGCGAAAGACCAAAATGGGTCTGTTGCTCTCACACCAAACTTTGACCCATAAGCAATTTATTTACAAGGAGGAGTTTGAGATAATCATCAAGGGCGTGGGAGGAATAGGCAGCTCCAAAACACAGGTGCTCTAATGGCATGAATGCTAGGATTACATAGGGGGTAAGGAAGGAGAGGAGATGCAGGACTTCACATTTCAAGGTACTGGGTGATGCTGAGCACTCTAGCCCACATGAGGCAAGGTGTTTCACTTTCCCAGTAGGGCATTTTCTAGGCAATCAGCAGAGTTTTGTTTCTAATGCCACTATTAGCCCCAGAGGGTATAGAGAATTTTATCAGGGATGCAACATAATCAATTTCACAGACTCCCAGGAAGAAAAAATAGGCATGAAATATTATCTCCTCTCAGGTAGGGATAATGTAATTTTGTTAATATATTCACAATATACAGCACACAGTTTGAGGCAGAAAGAATTTGAAAATTATTTTGGATGAATGAAATAAAACCTCAATGCCATGGAAGTAAAAAAGAATATTTTGAGAAACAATAAATACTGAGAAATATGAGGGAAAAGAAGTAATTTCATATCACTGAAGACTTGCTGGAAGTTCATGATAATAAAAGGAAAAAGAAGTCAAAGAATTGCAAGGGAGAGAAAATGCCATGGAGAAAGTCTGTCAAGAGACAGCCTTGTCCGGGTGATGGTGAATCTGTTGCCATGCTCAGATGCATGGTACTTGAGAGATGAAGAGAAAAGGTACTGCTAATGACCCTGAAGAGTACACATTAAGTGGTGTTGATGGGTTTGAGCATAAATTGACTGAGAAAAAGTGGTTACAACAGATAACTCATGTGGGGGCTCTGTATGGATTTCTAATTGGATTAAAGGGATATGATTAGGCAACTCATATTATGCTGGTCATTAGGCTTCTTATCACAGTCCATATTTCCCCAGAGGGAAAAAAGGAATCAGGTGGGGAATTGAGGAAAATGCAAGTCAAAGCAGAATGTCCTCTTGCCCGCATATGCCCCTGGCTCCCTCTGTGCCACTTTGTGCAGATATAAGGCACAATTACAATCTGGATGAGAGAGTCATTTCATTGGCCTATGGAGTTCATATTTATCCTTTAAATGATGTATCTTTTTTAAATTATGGGTTATGAATAGGAACCAGACACATTCAAGTTATGCCAGACTGGGTTTTCCAGGGCAATTACCCATTATTGTGGGGATGCTTCATAGTTAATAACTCTCGAAGAGAGTAGTCTATAATTGAACCTCTGGATGGCAGTAATTCACATACATATTTTCAGTGAGACTTACAGACTTTTTCTCCAGTTTTATTTCATGTTTTTCTTACTATCCACTCATGGGACATACATAGCTTTATTTTATAGGTTCTTTTTTATTCTAGATTCTCCCCAACTTCAGTGTTAGGGCAGCTCATAGAACTCTATCACGTCAAAACTTAAAATTCTTCTATTCTGGAAGGAACCTAAAAATTCTTATTTCTTAAAAAAAAAAAGATGTTTTATTTCTTAAAAAAAAAAGATGTCCAAAGATGTCCAAGTCCACAGAAATGCTTTGCATCACTGATGAACTGAACTTTGAACAACCATACAACCTCATTCTATATGAGTAAAAGATCTAGCTATCTCCCTAATGAAAAATGACATTTTATGTTAACTAGCAAAAAAAAAAAAAAAAAAGTATATTTGGTGTTGCTGATAATTTCATTTGGTGTCCATTTGGCATATATATTGTGAAAATTGTGGCAAAATTAAAATAAAGACATAGAAATGAAGCACTATGAGAAGAAAAATCAGTTCTCTAAGTAGACATATATAATTTAGGTGGTAATTGACCAACAAATGGTAGGCATTGTTGTATTAGACCAATTATAGAAGTCATTTGTAAGGGAGGGAAACAGCTGAATATTTCACTCTCACCATAAATCTTGTATTTGTCTGTCTGTAGCATAACCACGTTGAGTTATGAACATATCTATCAGAGAAGTGTGTGTTCTAAATTTTCTTAGAAATAGAATAACAAATGTTAATTCATTTTTGGCTAAAGATGTTGTTTACCCAATTGCGTGTTCATTTCTTGATTGAGAATATTTATCGAGCACCTATGTAAAATGTAAAATGAGAACAGATTAATCATAGGTCAACCTGTGCTCAGAAAAAAACAAATAATCACTATAATTATAAAACCTCTAGAGGAAGGATCTGGATATCATTATTTTAGGAAGCTCTATCCCCCATACACAAACAAAAACAAAATCAGTTTTACTAAATGGGGCTGCCTATGTATAAGAGTGCCCTAAAGGACTCCAGGGAAAAGTTGTGATTCCTGAGAGTCTCCATCAGAGATGCTTAGTAGATTTGGGGAGAAACTTGAAAATTTATATTTTTCTAAGTCCCTTTGCTAATTCCTATGCAGTCATTCCACATATCCACTTTTCAGAACCTCTACATAAAACAATATTCTACTTCTAAGAAACAAGCATATTGTAGCAACATATTACAATTACAATTAGTACTTAAGCATTTTTGTAGCATTTAATAAAAGTAGAGACTTCCAAATATTGTTTAATTCCCCCAAATAATCCTGAAGTATGAATATTTTACTGAATTTTCTTAATAAAGGAAATGAGTCTTAAGGAAGTCAAATAAGTAGCCCAATACCCCAAACTTAAGATTCTAAGTCCTTTGCACTTTACACTATTCTCAGGCTACGTCCTCATTGCTAAAATTCTCTTTGAGGTCTTCTCATGGACTGTTTATTCAGCTAATATTTATTATCTATGAATTGCTGAGTTGATGTGGAATCTTTCATTTGAATAGAAGGACAATCTTTCATTTTAAGTTTTGACTTAATGAGTCTCCCAATGAAGAGACCTGTGCATTTGCAAAGGAGCTGGAACTCACCAATGACAGTTGAAGAACACTTAATTCCAGAACATCTCCTCAATGATATTTAACCTTTCTTGCATTTAACTTGGCATTAACAACTGAATATATTTCTGAGGCAATGTATTAATAACAAATAGGAAAAAGCATGGAGCAAACACTGGGCTCAGAAGTAATAATGTTACCTAACTGCCCTGGTGCTGCAATGAACTGGTTATCCCTTAAACTCTACAGTGTTTTTCATATATAATATCAGAACATTAGGCAAATGTTCCAATTCTAGCAACCAATGATTAGTGTAATTTAGCAAATATTTCTGTTACTCTTTTGCCCTATAAAATGGCACACAATGTCCATCAACACTTGGAAATTTTTATAAATGAAGTATTTGGAGACCTTATTCCTTTTGTGACTGTATTTCAGCAACATGAGAGCATTTTGCTGAGTGTAGGCCCTTTGGAAGAAATGAACAGTTGGAATCTCTTATGGTAAACAGATGCAGGGGGGCAGGGAAGCTCTAAGCAGGGATAGTTTTCAGAAAACTGCTGCATGGTTAGTTCCTAAGCTGTTCTTTTTAGCTCAGGTTTTAATGACTATGCCCTCCAGGAATATGAAACTCTGCAGGTAGCTCAGTGAGTTCTGGGGGATGATGGCCTAAGTCACACATTTATTCAGATGAAAATCAAAGCATTTGAATCACAGTTTGTCATTAATCCATAGGTTCTATTACCTAACAACTACTGACAGCCACTTCAAAAGTCCCAGAACCCAGATTCTAGAATTCACTCTGACACAGACCAGTTGTGCAACCAGGAGTAACTCACTTTACCATTCTTAGCCTCTGTTTCTCTATTGTCCACAAATGAGGACAAGGGCTATGTCATCCCGCTCACCATAGAATCTTTAGCTTCTAACCCTCAGTAAAATCTAAACTGCATTTTTTTACTTAATGAAAGGGGTGTGACCTGATGATCCCTGGATCCCAATTAGCTCCAGCATTTCATGGTTGTATTTTTTCAGACTCACTTACCTCCACCAGGTCCTTGCTATAGGCCACTCCATTTATGCTCTGTAGTGACAGCTCAGGCAAGAGCTTCCTTCTTGGATCATCCCTTTCCACTCCCTCTTGATTTCTTATTACTGTTCCTGTGTCCACCAGTAGTTTAAAATAACCCCAGTACCAATCCACCTCCTTTAAGCCTGATGCCGTGTACTCCTTATATCTCTCATATTTGTGTATCATCTGTATCTTCATTTCTATCCCCCTGATGCTTCCTGTTTATATAGATCACTACAGAGTGAATCTGGGCTTACTTAAAAATTCAATAACAAATCTGGCACCAAAGAAAAATGATATTGCTTCTATATGAGCTGGAAAGCTACTGAGAGGAGAGAAATTAACAGCAAAACAATATTTCCAGAAATTTGGAAAAGATGCTGAATATACATATCTACAAAATTAAATTGCAATTTCTTCCTAAGGTAGGAGATTAGATGAGGTAACCACATTTTGATAAAAACTTCATGTGCAACAGAGTGACAGATGCCAACAACTTTTAGAATCACAATTTTCACTTCTGGAAAAAAATCTCAATGGTCTTGCCCAACCCCTGTACTTCATTGACGAGACACTGATTCAAGTAACTTATATCCCCGTCTTTCCTGTGGGTTAGATAGGAGGTTCTGGACTATTTATTTATTCATTCATTCATTATTTTTCAGTGACCTAGCCTTTTGAAAGCAGGACATTTTTTTCAGGATTTGTGTTTGGTATGAATCTAAGATTTTTTTTTTTAATGCCCCCCCTTGCCCTTTGAAGAACTGGAATAACACTGAAAATGTAATTGCTTCAAGGAACTGACAACTAATTATCCCCAAGCAAAAAGAAGCCTAGGCATTTAGATAATGAAATGTCAATCAGTGTAATAGAAGTGTCACTTACTTAATACTTGTCTGTGTTTGGGAGGATTGCACATTATTTGAAGACACATTCATGTATCTCTGCAGCCAGAAACATTGCCGATATATACACTATGCCTATTCCTACATACTCAAAGATAATACACCAATAGCATAGCTGTAAAGACTGGGGTGGAGTAGACATCGTAGATGGGGGGGGGCGGGTATCTAAGCGTGCCTGTCAACTTGCAGGATTCTATCAAATGCCGACCTTCTTGATAATGACTGTGAAGTCTGCATCTACAGCTGCATTTCTGCAGATAGCCAGGATGTTTTGTTCTGAGGAAGCTGCAGTGTCCTTGACATTGAACAGTTGCCAGAAATCTAACACCAGACTATCAAGCAAGGTTTTTGAATGTGTAAAAGGGAAAAATTTCCCATGAATATTAATGGCAAACCCTACTCTGCATGAGTTAAAATGATAAGGATGTGCTGTTGATAATCAAGTTGGACTGTTATTTGTATGTGATAATTTAGCTATGGAGAGAGAAAGAAGTCCTATGCTTTATTAAATAATCTAGACACTGGATCATTTAAAGGTTGTGTTTTATGTGCCTTGGCACCTTCCATTTTCTCTTAAGCTGGGATCAGATTTTAGTTTCTTTATCACCCTATGGGTGAGTAGCTTCAGTATCCAAAGACAAACTTCCTTTTTTAGGAGCAAATGATTTTGCAGAAATGATTTCCTAAAGTTGTCATGATTAAAAAAATCTAGGGCCATATGTCTTCAATCTGGTCTCTTAAAGTTTCATTTGTGTTATTCAAATGTTGAGGACCAATTAGCAGTTCTGATAGTGATAAAATACATATACAGATATATCTCAGTTTTCTGAAGCCGCTGTAACAAATGATCACAAATTGGTGTTTCGAAGCAATTTCTCTCCCAGTCTGGAGGCCAGAGTCCAAAATCAAGAAATTAGTAGGGCCAGATTCCTTCTGGAGGCTCCAGGGGACAATCTCTTCTTCCCTCTTCCAACTTCTGGCGGTGGCATACATTCTCTGGGTGTGACTCAAATCCCCGGCTCTGTCATCACAAAGCTTTCTCCTCTGTGTCAGTGTGGTCCCCTCATCTGTCTCTTGTAAGGACATGTGATATTGGGTTTTGATCCAACTGGATAAACTAGCATGACCTCTCTAGAAATTTCATCACTTAATCATCTCTGCAAAAATCCTCTGGTGTGATTTCCTTCATCTAAAATAACTTCGCCCCACCCACACTTGTGTGCTGTAGACCATAACTTGCCTTACTTCTGTAAGTCTGGTTTCCTTTATTTGAACATATTTATAAAGGCTACTTTGAAGTCTGCCATATCCAACATCTAGGTCTTCTCACAGAAGACCCGTTGCCTGCTATATTTTGTTCCTAAGTGGGAGTCACTTTTTTTTTTCATGTCTTGTAATTTTTTACAATAGTTTGTTGTTGTTTTTTGCTAGTTTATTTCTTTAGTGATGGACTGGACTGCTTTAGTGAAGTCTAATCCCATGAGGACTCACTTATTCCTGAGAGGTTATAGCCTTGGACTATCTTTGACTGACAAGTTCCCTGGTCATAGACAGCTCCTAGCCTCCACTAACTGCTGACTGTTTACTTTATTTTAACAATTCCCTGGGTCATAAATTTCTGCACAGTCTGGTTCAATTAAATTTGGGCTCTTTTGGAAGGGTAGTTTTTGAAGCTCCTATTTGAGGTTTATTTTGATCCCAACAGGCTTGTTTTAGCTCTTGCTAGTCTCTATTCCTGGTTCTCTGGTAAACTAGTTGGACCCTGGCTTAACTTACAATGCTCTTTGAACCATGAGACTCTTCTTAATTGCTTGACCATCTATATCTCCATTTAAGATTTCCTTTAAGTTTGAACTTCTTTTGAGAAAAGTTTGGAGGTTTGTTCTTAAAGGCAAAATCTATAAGCCATGGCTAAGGATATGGGAGTAGGGACACTGGTCTGTTTTCCTCTCAATGGCATTCTTGTTTTACAGGCAGGGTTCTAGACAAGAGCTATAACCTTTGGTTTTTTTCTACTTGCCTCCCCTGGTGTGGGAATTCCTATGAAGGAGCTGTGGTATGAGTTATATATTTTTTAAGATTTATTTATTTATGCATACAAGCTGGGGTACAT
Source organism: Scalopus aquaticus (assembly GCA_004024925.1). Taxonomy (NCBI): domain Eukaryota; kingdom Metazoa; phylum Chordata; class Mammalia; order Eulipotyphla; family Talpidae; genus Scalopus; species Scalopus aquaticus. Next base: position 74,033 of record PVIJ01002668.1, read on the forward strand.
GCCAGAGGCATGGGGCAGACAGAGGGTTCACTAGAGACAGAGTGGGAAGCAGAACAGGCAGAGAGACAGAAATACACTGCTGAGGGGAGCAGCAGGCGAGGCAGGAGAGGTCTGCCACGCCATGTGGGAATCTCCCCGCCTGGTGCATCAATGCTGCTGTGGACAGCTCCACAGTGCAGGGCTTAACCGCTGCGCCGCCTGGGAGGCCCGGTATGAGTTATATTAACTTCTCTGTATTTAGCCTGCCTCACTTTAGGTCATTCCCTCTCCTTGTGAATGTTGGTTGGGTGGAAAAAGGGAGAACCCAGGACCTTTTGACTGAACTTGAGTGAATCTTGTCACTATGATACATAGTTGTTGGGTTTGGGAAATAAGAGTAGCTTGTGCCTTCTGAGAAGGTTTTGGGATCCTTGAGTAAGAGCTAGGGGGAGAAGAATCTGTGGGTTCTTGGTTGTAATCATTTAGAGTAGAGTCATGCTGAGCTAGGAAAGGGGAAGGAGAGCACCGGCCATGGTTCAAATGCCAGAGATTCTCACCATTTTAATCAAGCTTTAGCGAATTTTCTTGAAAACGTTTCTCTCCATTTGACCTTAAGACAATATATGGAGACTTTAATGGTTATTACTGCTGTTAGTTTTTATAAGTTATATTTGTTTTTTCCCCTACATGTACAGTTAAATCTGATTTTAGTTTACACAACAAAGGGAAAATGAAGAACATACTCTTAATCTATGCATTTAATGCAAATACATAGAATATCAAGCTTTTAGTCTCCTACCAAAACTTGTATCCATGAGACCATGGCAGACTGAGTTATTTCATCCAATCTCATAAGGGCAATGAAAATTATCTGTTTGAAATGTCACAATTAACGAGGCTGTAATGTTAACAATAAACACAAACTGTACCCAGCTAGACAAAAATAATCAAAATAGACTGGTTTACTAGAAACTGGTCTTTAAAATGGAGTAAATCCAAGAATAGCAATAGGATTAAGTTACACCTAAGAAAAAAATTTAAATTCTTCCATTACCTTCAAAGTGTTTTCAGAAGTATGATGCCCATTAACAAAAGGTTTTATATGTCTTCACCACCTGACATGTCATCCCATTTACTCTTCTGTGAGCATTCTAGATGCAGGTTTTCAGGTAGATTTCCTGATCCACTGTCTTTCCTACATTCAGTGCTCCCTTTTCACAGTCTTTCAGATCCATTATCTTTTGTTTGTTTGAAAGGACAATTTTACACCCAGTTCAGGGGTCTTCTTTAGCTATGCCAGTCTTTTTGTACGTAGCATGTTTAATATAGATTAGTGAATTCACTTGTCTAATTTTCTCCGTTTCCTTTCTCCCTCCTATAATCCCAAATTCCTTAAAGACAAATGCAATTCTTTTTTTATTTAAATAAACTTTTATATTGAAATAATTGTAGATTCACATTCTGTATGTAACTCCATGTTATAGAAGTGTTATAGTGAAATCCCCTTTTCCTTTCATCCAGTTTCCCCCAATAGTAACATCTTTCAAAACTTTAGTATGCTATCACCATCAGAGTCTTTAAATTGATTCAGTCAAGACTGAATCTTTCTACCAGTACAAGGACCCCTCATGTTGCCTTTTTATAGCCACAATCATGTCCCTCCAGTCCTCAGCCCCTCATCAGCCCCTGGTGGGCACTAATCTCTTCACCATTTCCATAATTTTGTTACTTCAAGAATGTTATATAAATGGAGTCATATAGTATATACAGCCTTCTGGGATAGACTTTTTTTTTTTTTAACTTGGCCTAAATTTTTGGAGATTTATTCACGTTTTAGCATCTCAATAGTATTTTCCTTCCAATTCCATGGGTTGTATATACCACAATTTGTTTAACCAGTCACCCATTAAAGGTATCTGGTTTACTTCCAGATTTTGGCTACTCCAGGGGGAGAAAACATGCCAAAATGTACAGGTGTTTACGTGGACATAGATTTTCATTTTTTCTGGGATTCATGCCCAGGACCACAATCTCTGGGTCTTATGGTAGTTGCACTTTCAGTTTTTAAGAAAGTGACAAACTATTTTCAGGAGTCACTGTACAATTTTATATTTCTATGAGCAATCTATGAGTCACCCAGTGTTGTGGACTGAATTGTGTCCAAAATTTTTATATTGAAGTTCTAACTCCTAATGTTACTCTACTTGGGGTTAGAGGCTTTAGGGGCGTAATTAAGATTAAATGAGGGCATAAGGGTAAGGTCCTAATCCAGTAGGATTTGTGTCCTGATAAGAAGTGGAAGAGACACCAGAGATCTCTCTCCTTCTGCACGTGCGGTAGTGAAACACCTCCTGATGATATAGGAGAGAATAAGGTCATCTGCTATATAGAGATCTTACCAAAAATCAGTCCAAACAGCACTTTTTATCTTGGATTGTGGGCGAATACATTTCTTTTGTTTAAGCTACCCAGTCTATGGTTTTTTGTCTAGGCAGCTCTAGCAACGAATAAGCAATTTTCCACAGAGTTTCCAGCATTTGATATTGCTCCTATTTTTTATTTTACCTATTTTAAGAGGCCTGTGGTGATACTGCATTTTAATTTACATTTCGTTAATTATTACTGATGTTGCAAATCCTTTCATGTTATGTACATTCTGTATATCTTCTTTAGCAAAATAGTTCTTCATATTTTTTGTATTTTACAATTGTATTCACATTTTTTATTATTAAGATTTGAGAAATCTTCATTCATTCTAGATATGTCAAGTATTTGACAAATACTATTTTACTCAGTAGCTTATATATTCATCCTCTTAACAGGGTCTTTCACAGGACAAGTTTTAATTTTGACAAAGTTCAACTAATGAATTTTTTTTCTTTCATTGATCATACTTTTGCTGTCAACTGTAAGAACTCTTTGCCTATTTCTCCATCCCAAAGACTTTGTTTAAAAATTTTTATATTTTACATTTAAGTCTATGATCCATTTTAAGCTAATATTTGTATAAGGTGTGAGACTTATGTTGACATTCATCTCGTTGCCTATAGGTAGATGTATAATAAAGATTATGTGCAGTTTGTCCTTGGTCCCTAGCTTATATAAAGACAGTGCACATTCTGGTTCTCTACAAGGTCTCCACTGACACTAGAGGACAGATATCCCTGTTGCCACTGAGTGATGCTAACAAGTCTTACACTTCCCTAGGCTTCTTATGATACACCCCCCACGAGGAGGGAGAGGGACCGCTCATTTCTGCTGGGTGATGGTGGAAGTCATGGCTCCCCACATAATTTCCCCTAACACCTGTTTCTTATCCAATGGCTAAAAAGTATCAGGTCTTTTGGGGGGCTTAATTATACACATTCAAGTTTCTGGGTTGATGGTCTCTTGATGTGCAGGTCTGAGATACATGAGACATAAAGAATGCCTAAGAAACTCACCACTTTGTGTGGTTCCTCCATTTCTAGCCACCTGCCTTCTTCTCTTCACTTTTCAGAATCTTATGTTTGTTTTATACATAATGTCCAGGGTTTTAGTTGTACTTAGAAGAAAGAATAAGAGTAAGGAAGAATATTCAATCATCAAAGACATGAAGTTTCTGCAAATGCTGTTTTAAGCAGGATAAACAGACATTCCACTGGCCTTTCAATATCTGAACACAATTCCTTATATTATGGAATCATCCATTTCTGAAGTTCTGGTGGGAGGAAAGTAGTATGTCACACTCACAGTAGCTGAAAACTGTCTTGGGCATAGTCCTGTTCAACTGAATGCCATCCTGTAGTCTTAGGTTTTGGAGTAAATGGAAAAGCCAGTTGAGAATTACTTCACCACTAGTGGCAGCATAGGTTGAGGGGTAGTAGTACTGCTCTTACACTTACAGAAGCTGAAGCTCACCTGTCATGCTTCTCTTAGATTTTGTGATCCTCATCATATAAGCTTCCATGTATTTCTCCTTCTGTTTCAGTTAGCCAAAGACATTTTACGTTGTTTGCAACCACAAGCCCAGATGTGTACAAAAAGGACTGTGAGTGTCCCTAGAAGAAAATCCTTTATAATGGTTTACAAATCAGGTTTATTTCCTTTCAAAGTTCCTGCTTGAGACTGAAATACTATAGAAGAACCAAATAGTAAATTGCATTGCAGCTAGAGAAAAATGTAACCTCCTTAGAGAGATAGTAAATGCTGAGAGGTTAAATAAAATGAAAGAAAATCAGATGGAATGAGACAAGCAACGCTTTCAGCATTTAACACCTCCTATAATAAAACTTTTGCTCTTTTCTAGAACAAATAATGTAAATTCCGATCAGAGAAGTCTTTCTTGGTATCAACAGCAACTATTTTAAAACATGTTTAAATGGTACAGGAAATGATGGAAGAATGATTTTTTTCTTACTCAAAATGTATAGGGGAGGGGAGGATAAGGGCACAAAATGGAATAGAAAAGAACACAAGGGAGTATGGAGACGGATCACGGGTGAATTGGTGGTGGGCTACCCAAGGGGAATACAAAATGTAAAAGATATAAACAACAATAAAAAATATATATTATAAAAAATGTATATACTTGTACAAGCAAGCATGCAAGGGAGTAGTATGATAGTGATTTTTACTAGTCATTTACCAGCAGCAGTAACATGAGATACTGCTGAATGACACTAAAATAATCAAGCAAGGGTCTGCATTCGACATTCCAGCTGAACAGCAAGACTGCTTTTTTTACTCCAAGTCCAACCCCCATGCATGAAAAGTAAATAACTAAACATCACTGGAAGCCTGGGGCACATGATGGGTTGGAGCATGTAATAGAATCACACAGCACATTCAGAAGCTAAGTTATTCCCTGATAGGAAAATTCTTTTCAGCAGCAAGTCTAGGCCTGATACAAATGTTCCCCAAATTCAAAGACAGCCAAGATAGATGGTCTGCACATGTAGATATGGACAACTCAGCAGACCCCTCACTTCAACTGGAAGCATTATGCCAATACAGACTACTCCTCCTCATCTCTCATTGTAATTTGCTATATTTACTGGTAAGCAAATGTTGTTTTAATGAAAGTTACTTCCCAGCCAGAAGATTTAATTTAAATGTCGTTCCAGAGAAGATATTGTTTAACTTTCTCATGTTTCAGATAAATGAAAATGATTCCTAATTCTTATTAAAATGCATTTTAACTTCTGGATATGTCTTCCTACCTGTTATACTGTTTCCAGACTTAATACACTTGTAGGGTACTTACGGAAGAGAAGGAGCAAATGATATATATAAGAAAAGTCTACTATATACTAGGCAACATATATTTTATGTCAGTTCACCCTCCCTCCAAACCTTTCATTTGATCTCTCAAAATTATAGATTAAGACCAAGAAAGGTGAAGTGGTTGCTTTATAGGTCAGTTGTATCTGGATCTAGATCTTAGACCACTTGGTTCCCAAGTGTGTGCAATGTCCCTCCAATTCTATTATGGCATTTCCAGATCTATCTAATAGAAAATCAAGGTCATGTGCTAACGAGTAAAGAAAATAAGCCCCAGCTTCTTTTCTGCTCCATTTGAAGAATGTTTTTGCCTGAGTGGTTATCTATGGGAAATAACTTCTATATCATCAACAGAACTAACAGCTAGAATAAGGAAACAGGGACAAAATGTGAGTGATAATTGCAATAGGAAGGTAGACATTATGTGGAAGATAGTGGATTTTCTATTAAATTGGATGATAAAGGATAAGACCAGTCAAGCCACATTGGATTATTCTGGGATCCCCTAAGTGAAAGAAGACACCAGAATCATTATTACAAACACTACTGCTTACTGGGCAAGTCATGTAATCCTTCTTGGTGTTATTTTTCTTGTCTATCAAAGCTTCATATTAACTCATTAATTTGCAGCCTGAAGTATAGGAGGAGTTAAGAGCATGGTAAGAAACACAGTATTTCTGAAGTGTAAGAACTGACAAGAACTGAGAATGTGAAATGTCTGAATTGCTTCTACCTTTCCTCTTAGACTTTATTTCTCCTCAAATGGTATTCCTTTTGTTGTGTATTCAAGGTGTCAACCACCATGCCTGCTAAACCCAGTCATAGACTATCAATACACAATCCAATATACCATACAGTTTTCTGGGAATATATCAGAAATTGGACAATCTGGAAGTATTAGGCAATGATAAACAAATTACTCGTCTACCTGGATTTGAGGTACAAACCTTCCCAATGATGTCTAGGCTTTATCAAGATAATCTTGATGAACAATAAGTCTGGAAAAGGTGCATTTTTCTGTTTTCATTGTTCCCTTCCTTTGTGCCCTCCACCTAATTCATCAGTTTCCCAGGGAATACCAAAGGTTTAGTCCTCTGTTGTGAATTCTTCCTTAGAAATTCAGAAATAAAGAAATATAGTTTTGAAATGTCATATTTTAAGGTCTAGAAGTTTAAAAAAAACTGAAGAAAGGTTTTCCAAAATATTTGAGAGAGGATTAATTATGCATAGAGGTGTATGTTTGTGCCAGTGTGTGTGTATTTACATACTCATAGTATATCAAATCTAGAAAGGCCCTCTCCAGCAAATAATTTGATCTAGGTCAAGAAATCTGCATACATACTTATATACACAGACTCTACGCTGATGCAAAACCTCCAAACATACAGATTCATTCCAAGCTGATGACTATCCTCTGTGGTTCTGAGCAATCATGTCACTTTTCCAGATGTCTACAAAATGAAGAGAGAGTTGATATCGCCCCAATTCTAAATAGAACTTGTTTTCTGATACGCAGTCTGATATTATTTCCAAGTGAAAGATCAATAGCTGCTTTTCTCCCTACTACTAAACAAATGATCTTTGTTATCCATTAAGTGACAGGCCACTCCCTGCCTCCTTCTAGGACAGCTGGAATTGAGGAGCAGTAGAGGGGTAGATATAGTCACCTTCTGCTTATTCAGAAAGTCTTGTTTCTGTGGAGCCTCCCACTTCTGATTCTGCTTCAGTTCAGCTGCCCCTTGGGGTAAGGTTAGGAGGGCTCCTGTTTCTGCTCAGTTCCCACACACATCTATCCAGCTGACTCCCACCTGCAATTCTTTTTCCGTTTTAGCACTTTGGCAGGCAGCAAGATCCAGCTCTCTTGAGAGAATGGAGCAGCTGCCATCTTGACCTCATTGTGGATTCAGCTTGGGCAATATATTCCCTCCTTCCACAGCCCTTTGGGTGCTGTACAACCTCTTGCCTGTGTTTTCTGTCAGGAGATTGCTTTGGATTCATCCTTTTGGCAGTTCTGCTTTTGGGCCTTGGCAACTTAACTTTGGGCCCTAACTGAACAGTTGTCCACTAGGGGACGGTTGATTTTACAGTTTGATTGGGAGTCCATATTTTGAAGTCCTTCTCTCCGCTCCTCTTCTTCTTCCTCTCTATTTCCATTGAAACTCTCACCATCAAAAAACATTGAGCACACTAGAGTTTTATTACTTTGTTTTTATGCACACAAGTGGGCACAAAACCTTAGAATGGGAACATAGGTCTTTCTCCATAAAAGTTTGGGGTTCATGGGCACTCCTTGGTTTTTCCTGGCAGCAATTATAGGTTCCCTCACTGAGAAAGAGCCACCCACAGTGAATCATATGTGGATAGTTTAGATTACCCAAAGCAGTGACTACCACAGGCACTGTGAATATGGTTTTGGTTTCCCTTGTGCTTGTCTATCTTTTTGCTTCAGGTATGTGTGACTTATTCCTGACCCTCAGATTAGAAAAACTTGGTCTGACTTTTGTGTGTATGTGTGCAATTCATTTCTAGCCACTTGTTTAGTGGCTTGATTTTATGGAAATCATTCAGTATAGAAGTGGTTTTTGCTTCTTGTTAAACCCTCTGCTTTATCAATGTGATGTTTGAAACTATGTGGTCATCTCGGCTTGCTAGGTCCAAGATGGCATCTGAAGCCTCATAGCAAAGTAACTTCCCTTTTCTCTTTCCAAAGTCTACAGGTTCCAAAATGGAGTCTGAGACTACATGGTGGGCTGCTCTGGAACTTCTCCTGTATTTTTCTGCCAAGAATTTTTATTCTCTCTTTTTGGTCTCCTTCTGAGATTTTTGCTTTCAGTTTATTCCATCCTTTGTTAACATAAGTTAAGTTCCGTGACTTTCGGCTTTTATTTGAGACTATTCTCTACTCTCTGTGGGCTTGCATGATGCATGTGGCTGCATATATCTGCAGGCAGGAGATATGTCCTAATGAGTCAGGTGATACAACAACTCAGGCTGAGGGCGATAATATTTTATTGATTCTAATGGGGAAATTCATACTTGGGGGTTAAGATCAAATAAGGCAGATGAAGTCTCATGAACTGATGCCCTACTAGATTTTTTGAGTGGCTGGGTTTTGCAAAATATGCATCAAAAAATTAGAGAGCTTTTATCTGGATTAAATTTGAAAGGATCATAACTAAGAATCATTTATCTATACCATTTGGGACATATTTGTATTTGAATTTTTCAATTTGTTTGATTGCTGGTGAGAAACAAGATATTAGGGCCCCAGCTTCCTACTAAGAAAGATTTGTTTTGGGAAAGCACTCGGATTTGATTAAAGTCCTTACAGGGGTACAAGGGGTGCAGTCCAGAACCTCTATATTTGAAGGCATATAGCATTTTTTATATGAGGTAGTCACACCAAGTTTTAATATTTATCTTTGGTAACTAGAGAACTATAGAAAACACATAAGATTTTAAGTTATGTTCACTGAAATCCAAAGGTGACAGAAATATTTTTGAAATACATGTAGTATACAAAATACTTGTATGAATATATAATACACACACACACACACACACACACACACAAACTTTGTATAAAAATGTAGCTTCAGCTTCAACTCAGAGATATTCTCTTTAGGTTTCCAGGATCATAGGATTTAAAGACTGAGCAACGTAGACGTTCAAGAACAGTTCTTACATGGACGTTTTAATTCTAGACAATCAAGACTTGAACTCCTGGACTTTATATTGTATGTTCCAGAAGAGCAGCTCTCAAGGAGTATAGCCCTTCAAGTTGTCAGACTTGTTTCTAAAACAAAACCTAGAGTAGTCATTACTATGTAGTGTACTAATGTTCTGAGCAAATTCCACACTTGAAACATATGTCTTTGCTGCTCTCTTTAACTCTTTCTTTTTAAATATGTGTGTGTAAAATATATATATATATATATATATATATATATAGTTATATCTATAATTATTCAGTTAAAGTCCAATGAAGGGACTTCACTGACCCTTTCAGTAAAATCACTGTCTCCTTTTGGCTTCATGGAGAGTCAGCAGAGTTAAAGTGGAGGAGAGTACATCGAGTTTCTCCTCTCTTCTTATGCTGGCTGAGCTGTGCATTTTTTATGTGAGAAATATTTCCTGATCCTAATAAAACCCATCAGTTCATTATGGGATCTCAGAGGCATAAGAAAGCATCATTATCAGTTCAAATATTTTCAGTTCTTGGATAATTTCCAATTCAAAAATGTTCTAAGCAAACTCCACATGTGCTTAGACTTCTGGGGACCACCTAGAAACGCATGACTCATTTCAACATATAAATGCTGATATATTTGTTCATTAAAAAGTCAATTACTTTAGCTTTACATATTGTTTATTGTTGATAAAAGCAAGAACAGTGCCTGATTGTTTTTAATCTAATATGGCAATACAAAATTTAGGAAAATGTGTGTTTATTGGTCAGATTAAGAATCAAACTCAGAAAAATACAGGAGTTAGTAGAAAATCTTTTGGTTCACTAACTGCTATTCACAAAGTCATTCAGTCCCTCTAGGAAAGTGTTCCCTCATACACTAAAAGGGGCTGTGGGAATTCTAAGTAGCCTTCCGTATGGATACACAAGGAGGCTTCATTTCATCCATTGGCCCATTAAGGTGACAAGTTAGCTTTTCTGGGCAGTTTCCAAAGACAAAAAAAAGTAGATTGAAAGATTTTTTTTTCTATCATAAGAGAAATAATAATACTGTACACAGGATACTTGTAGTGCCAGCAGGAAATGGTGCTAGGCAGGTTCTCAATGATGGGCAGACAGGTATAAATGAGTCCTAGAGCTCTCGGTGGCTTTTTTTATTTAGACTCTTAAACTCTGACAACTGTATACAAGGTGGTAGGGCTGGGGGGCCACTGGGTACCATCCGCTCGTGGCCGGGGGGGTCAGGAAGGTAGGGGGCTCCCTGACCCCGGCAAATCTTCAGCTTCTCTGGGGCCCTTCCTGCAGCGTGCTCTTGCTGCTGCACTCTGTGTTGCTGCTTCGTCCCTCAGCTCTCTCCTTCTGTGCATACGCACACTATACCACGCTAATGGCTACTCTAAGCCATACCCCCCGGGCTTTGCTACTAAGTCATGCAGCAGGTAGGCCTGCAGAGGCCCATCCTAGGGGGAGGGCGGAAAAGCCTGAGAGCTCTCCTTCCTACCCCACAATACCACAAAATGATATCAAAGGAGACAGAAGCAATTTACTCACTCTGGGAAAATAGCAAGATAAGATTTGAAGTGAAATGCAGCAAGAGGATAACAGAGCTGTTAAAACTGAGCAACAGTATTCTGAAGGGAAGGTGGGCAACAATCTGGGACGAATGACATTGTAATGGTAAATGTTCAAAATATACAAGCTATAGAGAGGATCTGAGGAACATGAAGCATTAAAACAAATGTTCAAAAGTGTATATTGTAAAAGCGCGCTTCAAAGCCCCTCTCTTCCCTGTTCCGCCAGCTTTGAGATTCTAACGGTTCTCCGTTTAGGAATTAGAATTACTGAGATTTACGACATCATAATGTCTCTTCACCCTTGACAACTCTCCTGGATTCCAGAGTCCATTTCTCAGAAGACTGGTTAATCGAAAAGTCACGATTTTTCTCCCTTCATGACCCATATAACTCTGGCGACTCCCTAAAAGCACAAACTCTGAACTGAACTTGTATTTTCTCAGAGAAACAACGTATACACTGCTTTCCTTGGTTTTCCAGATTGACTTATAACTTTCAAGCAAGATTAAATAGCTACATACCAGTTACTCTTAATGGAGAGTGTTTCCAACAGCAGTGGAGAATGAATCAAGCACTGAAGGGGCTCCAAACTTCAGGGATGTAGATGGAGTTTTAGTTCATATCTGACAGTAGGGAGCCCTAACCTCACAATTAAATGCAGGTTTAACTTTAGGTTTCCCTAGGCTTCCCAGTCATTTTATCTTCACTATGTGCAACTTTTTAAGTGAAAGTCTAACCTATTCTCTAAGGAAATTCCCCTTTAAGAAATATTATAGAGAAAAATGACATCATGAGAATTTAAATATGTAGAAGACATTTTAAAGCTTGGTGTTACTAGACTAACCAGCTATCATCATCATTTACAATGTTGATAACTATAGCATGGTCCAGTGGGTGAGAAATAAAATGAAGTAAGTAGAAGACTTGGTTCTAATTCCACATTTTTTATTAACCCACTCACTTCTTTCCTAGAAGTTGAAACATTTCTAAAGTTTGATTATTAAAGGAATTAGCTGACTTCTAACATCATAGAATTAGAACATACAGGAAGTAAGTAGATTTCTAAAAAGTGGAAGTATATACTATACCTTTGTTTAAAAGTTATTATAAAATAATGCATTCAACCCAAAGAATTCAAGAAATTTCATATATTACTTTATTGTACTGAAAAAATCCCTTTGTGTTAAGAAGATGGAAATAAAGCATATGTTGTGCTGTTCAGTGATGTGGCTAAGTGCAGTTGCTTTTACTGCTGTTTCAACAACTCTGTTCCAAAAATTCAAAATCTATAGGAGATAAAAATCCAGAAGACCAAGTAATATTCTATTTTAAAAGCAGGCAAAGACAAGCAGCCAATCTAAGTCTCCCATAAAATCATATCACTTCAAAAATCTGATCCATCTGGGTAGTAATCAAAGGTAATCTTGTTCTCTAGTAATCCCTACCAATATCATGTATTTGGTGGGAGCAGGAAGTGGGGGGAGGGGCGGAGAAGGCTCAAGAATTACAGCATTATAGTAATCAAACTACCTGAACCCAGACCTGTTGGAACAAGCCAAGTATTAATTTACTCAGCCTCTCCCACATGGAGTGCATGCTCTAAAGGACCACGCTTCACTTCCCCAAATGTTCCAATCCAGGATAGCAGCCATGTGCTCATATAAGTCACAATCATTATACTAAATAAGAAGTAAAATTAAAATAGTAATAATTCCGTGCAACTGCTCAAGATCTCTAGATGTAGATAAAATGTTCCTTACTTGGATAAATCTGACTCTATTCTAGAACTGAGCCATTAAGATCGCTTCTATCACTTCACTCCAAGCTCAGGTCTAACTCATGTTCCCTTTGCTAGATAAATAATGGGTCAATAATTAGAGCAGTAAGTGCTGTTAGGTGTGCTGCAGGGTGCTTAGAGTATGCAGGAAATAAAGAAAGGCATTCTAGACAAATCTTCTAAATTAAGTCTTTAAGGAGTCATAACCTAGAAATGAGGAGGAAGACAGTTGCTGGAGTCCTAAAAGTTATTTAACATATCTGAACCATGAGATGAAGAGCAGCAAAAGCACGGATAAAAAGTAAACAGGATATATCTTTCAAAGGAGTACTGAGATCTACTCAAGGCATAGCACTAATTTCTGAGCATATATGATAAAGAAAAGATAAGGCCTCAATATTTTTTCAATTTTACTGAGTTACAGATGATAAATTTGTAACATATTGAAAGTGTACAATGTCATGATTTGATATACAAATACACTGTGAAAGAATTCTCACCATCAAGTAATTAACATGCCATCACCTCACATATTTACTTTCTTCCTATGTGTTGAGAAATCTTATATTCTACTTTTAGCAAATTTTAATTTTTTTTTAAGATTTATTTATTTATGCATACAAGCTGGGGTACAGGCCAGAGGCGTGGGGTGGCAAGAGGGTTCACCAGAGACAGAGTGGGGAGCAGAACAGGCAGATGGATAGAAATGCACTGCTCAGGGGAGCAGCGGGCGAGGCAGGAGAGGTCTGCCTCGCCATGTGGGAATCTCCCTGGCCAGGCGTTGAACTTGAGTTGCCCCTGCCGACAGCTCCATAGCGCAGCACTTAACCGCTGCACCACCAGGGAAGCCCAAATTTTAATTTTTTATCAATTATCAATGATAGTCACTATGTTATACATTAGAGTCTCAGAACTTATTCATTTTAAAACTGAAAGTTTGTACTTTTTCACAAGCTTCTCCCTATTTCTTTCATACCGCAGTCCCAGGCAGCCCACATTCTACTGTTTCAAGAGTTTGATTTTTTAAAATTTCCACTGTAAGTGATATCATGTAAGCAATATTTGTCTTTCGCTGTCTGGATTATATCACTTAGCATAATGCCTTATAGGATACTCCATTTTGTCACAAATGGCAGTATTCCTTTTTCCTTTAAGGCTGAATAACATTCAATTGTGTGTGTGTGTGTGAGTTTGTGTGTGTGCAATTCTTTCTCTATCCATTAATCTACTGACAGCTAGGTTGATTCCTCACCTTGGCAATTAAGAATAATACTAAAATGAACATGGAAGTGCATTTGTGTGTGTGTGTGTGTGTGTGTGAGTGTGTGTGTGTGTGTGTATGTATGTGTAGGTATATATATATGTGTGTGTGTATATATATATATATATCTTTCCAAGACAGTGATTTTGTTTCCTTTAGATATGTGCTAAAAGTGGGATTGCTGGATTATATGATACTTTTATTTTCAATTTTTTGAGGTACTGTTTTCCATGGTAGCTGCACCAATTTATTTTCCTACCAGTAGTATATAAGGGTTTGCTTTTCTTTCATTCCTTATGAACATGCAAATTAATAATCTCATCGTGGTTTCAATTTGAATTTCCCTGCTGAATAGTGATGTGGAGCCCTTAGCATACCTGTTTGGTTATTTGTATGTCTTTGGAAAAATATTGAACAGATCATTTTAAAAAAACTATATTCAAATATTGAGTAGATATGAATAAGGTCCTTTCCCAAATTTTTCACAGGGTTATAATTTTTACACTGAGTTGTATGAGTTTATGTACTTTGGATATTAATCCCTTCACATAGGTGTGACTTTAAATATTTTCTTTATTCCATAGGTTGCCTTTTCATTTTATTGATGGCTTGCTTTGTTATGTAGAATCTTTTTAATTTAATGTAGTCATACTTGTTTATTTTTGCTTTTGTTATCTTTGCTTTTGGGGTCAAATCCAAAAATTTACTGATAAGAACAGTGTAAGGAGTTGATCATCTATGTTTTCCTCTAGGAGTTTCATGGTGTGAATATTTAGCTTTATTATGTCAAGGATACTTTACATGTTGTGAAATGATTTTGTGTTTACAAAGCATTCTCATTATTTACTTTTTCTGGAACTGACACAAACAATCTGAGGTTATTAGCACAAGTATTCAGATCTACAGGTAAGAGAAATAAACAGATCTAGGAGGGATAACGTATGTAAGGTCTGAAGAGCCAGGACTAGCTTAGGTCAACTGACTGATTTACTATTTCTAAAAAGAACTCTTTCTCCCATTATACAGAATATTTTTTTTTACTGCCTAAGTAAAATGAGAAAAGAAATACTTTTCAAAAACCTTTCTAAACCATTCCTTTCATCTTTTCATGACCTATAGTTTGATTAAGTAGATGATCTGGCCATAGTACTTTAATGTTGATAAATGCTTTGTAAAGAACATTAGAATCCAGAAGAACTATCAATAATAAATGTGGGCTCCAAACTTGACTTAATCTCACTATTTATTCCCAAAATGAGAAATCGGGTGTATGAAATCAATGAATTGATACTACAGCAAAAGAGGATTTACAACATTATAAAGAGGCAGAATTGGATATATTAAATGCATACTAACTTAAGCTGGGCCACCCAAAGTCATATGATTGCAAACGTCTTTCAGAAATGGAATCAGTGGACTTGAACCAACCTAAGCAAGTTCTCCTGTATAACTAAATAAAAATAAATAATCCTGTTAGAGTAAACTGAGATACCTGAATGAAGGAAAAAGCTGTTTCTCAGAGGTATCGGAGTATTCTAAGAATGTCAGTTGGCATTGAATAGGAGCAAATGCCTATATTATCAATAGTTAGTAATCACAGAGATTTAGATTCTTATTTCTGTTTTAGGATTCATGACTTCTTATGCAAACCATCTGACCTCTTTAAAATTACTTGACCACCTAGAAACCATATGCTTTTCCTACTTGCTCTGATGCCTTAATGTGAAGGTCATGTGAGAAGGCAAGTGTGAAAGAAATTAAAAAGCAAAAATTTTAGCTATGAATGAGTGAGCTAAGTGATATCAGAAATAATTGCAATTACCTCTAGATGAGCCAACAATACAGTATATGTCTGGGAAGAAACACTTACTGATAGTACATAATGTGACAAGTGCTGTGTTAGACGCTTCTCACAGTTCCCTGATAGCCTGTCATTATCATTTTACTGATGACAAATTCAGACTCAAACAGCCTCAATATTTTTCTCAAGATCACACAGCTAGCAAATTGTAGCACACGGATTCTAATGTAGGAGCGCTTATGGCAAGAGGCGATGGGAAAGACAGAACAAAAGAAATACAGGAGTACAAGGGGAAGAACATGGTGTCATGACAAAGGATGAGAAGCTTTCAAGGAGAAAGAACTTGATGTTTGAGACCTGAGGAGTTCTTTTGAGACCTTTTAAGGCACAATTAATATGAGTGTTATATTAATAGAGAATTCACATTTCAAGGCAGCTGAGGCCATCTGTTCATTCTCTAAATAAGCTAATTTGCTTCTGTTTGTCTATGGTGAGAAACAATGTTCCTCTCCCTACAAGTTGCCTTCTTTATTACGATAGGGCCATTGTGAAAAGATTGGATGGGTGGACCAGCATGAATATGTGATCATCTAAGGAAAACCATCTCAAAGAACCTATCTATTGGAAGTAGGCTGAGGTACACCAAGTATATATCCTCATCTTCCTCCCACTCAGCTTTCATTCCAGCCATTTGTGCATCTGACTTTTCTGGTTCAGAGAAAAATCCAAGGATAGGAAACTCTTCTGTCACTCTTCTCTGAGCATTTTCCTCCTTACCCCCACCACTTCAAATCCAGCATCTAGCATACATTCACTTTTTTATGTGTAAATTTTATCATAATGGTGTCAGACTATATAGACTGTCTCCCAAAGCCTGTTACAAATGTTCAGCAATATGGATTTCAACACTAACAGGGACAGTATAGAACCCTCTCTTTTGTCTTCTTCCCACTCTCCAACCTTCTCTCCTCCTCCACAGCTTTGGAAAGATAACTAGAGTTAGAATCATTTCACCATAAGAAAATAATCAATTTCCTAATGAAAACCTCCTGTCATTAAATATCCAGCCCCTGGCAAAATACCTAAGGGCAAAACGCACTTCTAGAATGTACTTGGTCAATTTGTGAGGCCTGTCTTGCACAAACTGTCCCTTAGCCCTGGAAGGCAATGAGCAGGAACCCTGAATTACGAAGTATGACCATTCTCCACTGTCTCTCTAACTGACAGACCAGCTCCTGTACTGAAGGTCACTCAGCTACCAAAGCTTTTAGCGAAAGAATCAGTCAGCATTATCTGTCTCTTCTCCCTACTCTCCTCCCTGGGCTGCTACCTAAGCCTTTTTCTTTCATTAGCTCCCTTTGCAACGTCCTGAGCGTTTGGCAGATTTCCACTGTCTCCAACCTAAGAGGCTGTAAATACCTGACTGAGAAACACAAGATGTGTTTCTAGGATGTCTGATGACTCCTCATCTAAATCATAAATATGAATGCATTTCGACATTTCTCAGAAAACACTCCATCTCCCAGATTCAATTGACAGCACAAATTTACTCCCCATTAGACAGCACCAAAATCTCAACTTTGCAGTTTTGAATCAAGCCTGTACAAGCAGTTGCATTGTGCTAACAAAGTGGAACCTTATTAAGTCACATACTCAGAGCAATCATGTCTTAAAATGATTATTCCTAAGCTGTAAGAAATTCAGTTGGGTGGTAACTGAGCATAATGAAAAGATAAAATGGTCATGTCGACTGTAATGTTAAAGACTTCTGCAGCTGCAGCCACAGTTAAAGGTAGGTAGCAGAGACTGTAGCTCAAGCCACAGATTTAAAAATTAGACAGACTTCTGTTCTGTAACTTCATGATGTGTCAGTGAGAAAGCTAATGTTTCTAAGCCTCAGTTTCCTCATAAAAATAAACACAAGAAATACCAGAACTACCAAATAGAATGATTTGTGACACTAACGTATATATGGTACATAAATCACTTAGCCTAATAATTGGCATTTACTAGTCAGTCAAGATATCAATTAAACAACAAAAAAAACTTTTACCTCCATTATAAGACAGAGATATTAAGTCCAAAATGTCAAACCCTAGGAAATATCTTCCTCCGCTTGAGCTACCTGGACTTGAAACAAAATCTCAGATTTGATTTCACTCCCAAGTTCTTGATGTTGTTTTCTTTTTGTCCCCTCTCCATCTACTAAGTGCTGTGATCAGCCAGGACTAGCACTAGCTGGTGTTTTCTAGGAATGACACTTTAGGCATCTAGGAATGATTGTGTAAGAAAATCACTTAGGTGCCTGCCTCACTAGAATGTAGGTTCTCAAGGGTTGGGTCTGTGCCTTTCTTTTCTTCAACCTCTTTACCTGTTTATGCACAACAGGAGAAAGCCACAGACCAATTGTTAGTGTCAGGTCAATCCTTAGCTCTTGGGATGCCTCTGGTCTTCTGGAAGGATTAGCTCTTGTTTATTTCATAGGAGGAAGGGACTGTCAAGGTCCTTGTCACCATACCTTGTCTCCTGTCTCCTTTCATCTGTATGACTCTCTATGAGCTAGATACTTCCGTGACAGCTGAGCTAGTACAGCTGAGAAAACTGAGGCTCGGAGGAGTTAAATAAACTTAGTGAAGGTGATATAGCAAATGACTGAACCTAAATCCCAAACCATCCCTTACTGAGGAGATGGCTCATAGGCTATCCAAATACCCATTCACAATCAGGTCTGACATCTGTGATGAGGCTGCATAACCACTATCAATAGTTGTCTATGGATTTCTGATTTTAGTTCAAGCTTTTGAAGGTATTTTATCCCAGAACAGACCAAATGACTAGCCATGAAGTCAAAGTTCAAAATTGTTGACATTTCATATGAACAATTCAGAGTCAAACCTGATCCTTTTATTCTCAGAGACTCCTGATGTGGCAGGTATGTTCCCCAGCCCCCCAACACATCCTCACTGGCCAGAGATTTCCAAAGGTAGATACCCTGTATATAATGTCACTATTTTTTTTTCCCTGTGGCTTAACTAAAAGAAGACATTGGAGTTTGGGACATGGGCATGGCAGCTTAAAAGGGGACATAGGGTTCACAGTGACTGGAGAAGAAAGGCCCATTGTCACCAGGGGGCCTCACTTTCTATAAAATTCCCTTCCAACTTTGGAGACACTAAGAGACCTCTAGAGATAGCTGAGCCTGTTTCTTACACAGGCCAAATTGTTATTAATGTGCAGATGAAAACATATGAAGCAGGTTTAACCTATTTTTAGATAACCTAGAATTAAAGTCAGTTGGGAGCCAAGAAAAGTTTTGAGGAATGTGGAGTCATTCACTTTGTATTAACAGAAGTTAAAAGGATCTTTTATGGTGATGGTGCAGAGATGAACTGGTGGTGGGAATTTTATGGGGACTAGACCTGAGATGAGAAAGCAAACGTTGCACAAAAATGAACAATGATGTAAAATATATAGAAATAAATAAATAATTAAAAAATTTTAAAAGAAGAGGATCTTTTCTGGATTCTGTACTTGGAAATCTACAACGTCTCCCTAACAAAAATAAATCCTGTCCCTTCTGCCCCTCTTCTACAGTTGATCTTAGCCAAAAGGCCGAGAAGCGATGACTTCTGCCCCTCTTCTTCAAAAGCTTCCAGTCCATTCACAATATCCTCTATCCTCAAATGAGCCTGGCTAATTGATTCTTTTAACATTGAGGGTGACTTTCTCAGATGGTTTCCTCCTAACCTTTTTCAGCTGTTTCTAATACTATTAGCAACCTCCCATCACAACATTAATGAGGTTGTATCTGATTCCATTTTGCCAATCCTCTACAAAATGCAGTGGCTAATTAGTGACTTTTATGTCATGTGGTTTTAGCAAAATTGAATGTTAATGAGATGCGATTGGGTGGAAAATTATAGCAATAGGGTGCTTGCTTTCTGTAATTGCAGCATAGGCTTTACTTAGGAATGTAGGCCCCAGGATTTCTCTTACTTAATAGTGACTTCTGAGGCACAAAGAGGTGCTGTGTCTTTACAGTAATAGAGGACATGATTAAATGGCTTTCACTGGTGAACTGTCAAACAACCTTGCATAGAAACAGGGAAAGGTTCAGGAAGATTACAGTGAAATTGCCTCATTGGAAGCCTCATTTATTACCTCAGCCACTACCACCACCAAGGGGAATAGAATGGGATGCAGGATCATTGCCATGGTGGTGGTCTTTCCTAAAATAACTTATTAAATGAGACAGATTCTTTATTAACTAGTCAGGAGTCAAATGATTAAACAGTTTTTCTTGCCATTGAATTCCAAGCAGAAATCAATATACATTATACAGTTGCAGGCACAGACTGCAAAAGACCCAAGGACCACGTAAAGACTGTGATTTACTGAAATATTGTATCACTGTAATGGTCAAGAGATGGAGTGCAGCTCGACCATGGGATATCTTATATCTTGTTCATTTTTGTATGTTTTGGTAAAGCTATTAGCATAAACCTCCAATTGTAGTATTCCTGTTTCAAAATTTTAACTGCCCTACTGAAAAGAATGATCTCTACATTCAGAGCACTTTTAAACATGAGGAGCTTCTTTCTGGAACTTCTGAACGCTTTGTCATACAACTGTAGATGGTGTTACCCAGTGAGTTTGGCATGCTTTATGATAATACCATGACTAGAGGGTATAAAATCAGTGCTGGGTATTCCCTGTGCCACTGTACTAAAGGGGCAGAAAAGAGACTGTTGCTTATGCTTCTGCATAATTCAAACAACTTGTACGTAAACTTTAACGCCAACGGTGTTTGTGAGTTCATGCAAGTGAGTTCATACAAGTACTTATCTTTCTGATCTGAAATTTAGAAAGATATAAAATTTTAAAAGGAGGGAATGTTAACTTAAATAAAATAAAATACTCAGCACCTAAAAGATTTTCCTCTCAATGATTATTAGTAAAAATGATATTGTTAAACACTTGTGAAGTGTAAAATATCTGAGAAGAGGTATTGGGGCAGTGTTTCTCAATGAAAACAAGTATATTAAGCCATCTTCATGTATACTATAGGCATATGTAAAGAGAATGATGATACTTTTAAAATGAGTAGAGCTGCAAAGTTGAGGGAACAAAAATTCATCCCAGAAAATAGGTTAATATCACTCCCTGTTGTGAGCACAGAATTTAAACCTGAGCTTTGATCAAGGAAAAAGGGAAAAACAATATAGTATTCTTTAACATTCAAAAAAAAAGTTTGCAAGTTTTTTCCCCGAAGAATAAAATAAAACCCAACAAAGGTAGAATACAAGACACAAATCTGTAGAGTTCTTTTCTAATGAATCCACCCTTTCCTGCCTCAATGGACTTACAGGACTTGCAACCTTCTTCACCCATGCTTGTAAGTCATTCTGGACAGGAAATTAATTGCTTAAAATGGAGGCTAAGAAGAGAACTGAGGGTGAGATAAGACAAACAAAGGAAAGGTGAGAGTTGAGGGAAGCGGAGGAAGAAAAGGGAGGAGGAAGGGAGTGGAGAGGGGGGAGGGAAGAAGAGGGAGAAATACTTGAGAGACAAAATTTTGTCCTGCTCTGCCTTGTAGTGTTTCATGGCTCACAAACTGAACTGCCTATAAGGGACTAGCAGGCACCTAAAACGTCTGAAATATGTGAAGCATAAGAAAATAGAAGTGGAGCCTCTGTGAAATGGAAAGTGCATGCCCCGTCTAAAAGCTCCAAATTACATTTTACTAAGTTGATTTTATGTACTATGCTACCAAACAAACCTATATCTACAATTGCCTTTGCACTGCTATTGACAGTGCTTCCTTTGACTTTGCTTCTGTGGAGAAATTATGAGCTCTCTGGTTGGACAGAAGGCTGGATTTCTAGGTCCTTTCTAGCAAAGAGACTCTCCTGGATGACACTAAAGGATTGACTGCAGTGTTAACAGAAGTGATTGCTCTTTGTCCCCAGTTTCCCAATTTGGGACCTATCACCTCCTTAAATAGTTATGGGAGGAATAAATGAAGGGATGTCTTTTTATTGCTCATAAGGGATAAAATAGACACCTTGGTCGGTCTAGTGCCATATGCCTAATTTTGCTCCAATCCACAGGCAAAAATGCTAAGTGCATCACTGTATTCTGTAAGGCAAGCTACTTCCTATTTACCTTTGATTGCTACTTTTTAGAGATATAATGTGTTCCAATCCAAAAAAAGAACTAGAATGTTTTCTTTAGTAATAGAAAGATAAGCAATGTTAGTGCTCCTCAAATCCTGATCAAACAATTTCTTCCTCTTTTCCCCCCCTCCTTCTTGTAATGGGCCACCATTAAAACCCTTCAATGCCAAGAAAAGTAGCACTTTTTAATCAATAATATTTTTCCTTAAAAAAGTAGACTTCTTAATAAATAGATCATGCTTCTTTCTACAGTTGTGGTTTCGTCCTTGTACATTTCTGTGGTTGAAGCTGATAGTGTTTCCAATTATCTGAATTCCCCTTAGATTCCTATCTTTGATTTTTATCTGAGCATATGGATACCCAAACACCCTTTCTCTAGTCTCTTCACATCTAATCACCCTGTCTTTTCCAGCTGTGAGACAGTCAAGCCTACTCCTCTGCCTCTGCCCCCATAGCTGTCCTTCCAGGGTGCCATGCCATTGTGCAGTGTGCTCAGCCCACTAAGATGTGCCATATTCATTCACTTCCTACTTTATCTCTAAAACTGATAAAACTGATTTTTTTCAAAGAATTATCAATAGCACTATAGTACAAGAATATTTTGTCTCCCAGGAAGGAGATCTGAAATTCAAGGGAGTCATTTAATACCTATATGTAAAATTAACTAATGATGGATCTTGCATATGTCAACCAGAACAGATAGATTTGGGAAAGAGTCCACACAATTAGTGGGTCATTTTGAGACACCTAATTCAAAAGTCACTGGATGTCAGCCTTCACTGAGATTCAAAAGGCTCAGGTGAGCCCCATAAATGATCTAAATTCTCAGCAGTTCGGGTCTTTAATGTTTTTTTTTTGATGACCAGTTTGTTCTGACTCATTGATTGAAGAAAATTAGGTGAGATATAAGAAATAGGAATTGTTACTCCCTTTATATTGGGGTTGATTATCATGAATAATGAGGTGAACTTTCTAGTAAAATGCCTCTGATCTTTTCCATTCATCTATTTGCCCATTAGCTACCAGGACTCCATGGGGGGAAGAAAAGAATCTTAGTTCCTCCCTATTAACACATTTTATCATCCAGTCTTAATTGCAGGCACAGACTTTTGTAGACTAATGTGACAGAACAAAATATTTCATGAAAAAAATGAGTTCTATGGGAAAGGAAAGAATTCATTTAATTTTAGAACAAAGAAAACGCATTACAGGTGGAGGTATTACGAGCCCTCTGGTTTCATGAATATTCCATCTTTATTATAATGAACAACTTTACTCTTCTCAACTTCTAAGAATCAGCTAACTTTGGTCAAAATTGGAGTTGTTAAAAATAGAGGACTGAGAATCTCTTCTTCTGAGTGAGCATTTTCAGTGTGGAATTACAGTAAGCTTTTTCATCAACCCTTAAACTGACATTCACAGTAATGGAATTTATCATCATTCACCCCTGGCACAAAAAGCCTGGAATTAAGAGGACCTGTCCTTCATTGTTAAGTACTGCACAGTTTTCAGCTTCAGGATCTTACATGAAGACCCTGCTGGCCCTATTGATATTCAATTTTTTCTAATGGGAAATTTCTTTCCTTTGTTATTCCTATTAAAGGTATATGATCATGAACCCAAGCAGGCCACACCTATGGGTAATCAGACAGAACAGATGGACCCAGGGTCCCATTTTAATGAAAGTCCCAGAGGCATATAAATACAGGGGACTGTAAGCCATTTTGTGCCTCATAGACACATCGGATTACATGGTCACTTAAAACTGAAGGTTAATGGGGTCTCACAGGGATCCAAGGTATACATTTAGACAGCATTGACAGAGCGGCAAAAGACTACTAGGATTTCCAGTTGCCACTTAAGAAAGGTAATGGAAGCTGCAGCCCCAACATTATGATAATAAAATCTTGGTAAGATTTCACATGGTTCTGTCATTTCTCTTTTCTATTTTTATTATCATCCTGATTGTTTCTCTTAACGAGGACACTTGTTAAAGGAAAAAGACTTGAGTAGCCTGCATCTTTTTACTACTTAAAATGGAGCCTGAGATTAACTGAGAGTTGGGAGGATTAAATCTCCAAAAGACAGAGTAGTGGAGGTCACTGAAAGAAGACACATGAGAATATAGCCAGCTGAGTTCCTTGGGCTCACACTGCAAGGCAATGGATGTAGACTGAGTAACAGTCCAAGAGGTTGGCACTGTCAAAGTCCATGAGGTTCTTCTGTAGTCATAACTGCCTAATGTAATCATAAGCACTATGTCAATTTTCCTGGAAAAATTTAAAACCATTAGAAGAATAAGTTTCATGGGATTAATACTTTACATAATTAATTAAATATTATTTTATCTTTAATTCCAAAATCTCAGAACATTGATCTGATCTGATAAAATCTAGTAAGAGTAGAAGGAGGTGTCATTTGTATCTATTATTTTGAAATGCCTATTTTACAAAATTTTAAGAGCATGGTATGAAAAATTCTCTCTTTAATGATTTTATTTTTCTGAATGTTTATAAACAAGACTTATTTGAGAGGGCAAGCATATGATTCAAAAAAAAAGTTTTATTGAAAGGAGACACTGATTAGTACTGCTGGTTCCTTTTTGCATATAAACTAAAGGTAACGAGGCTCTGAACACTACTTGAGGTGAATATACCCAAAATAGAAAGCAATAGTCACTAGTTATGTAAATGTGGTTTTTTTTCAGCAAGAGAAAAACACAATTATGGATTTATTCAAAAACGCTAATCCGAAAGGATACAC
>PVIJ01002668.1:98413-154061 GCA_004024925.1 Scalopus aquaticus
AAATAGATGACTGGATCAAGAAGATGTGGTACATATACACAATGGAATACTATTCAGCATTCAAAAAAGACAAACACATGCAATTCGCAGCAACATGGATGGACCTAGAGGGGATCATGATCAGTGAAATAAGCCAGAAAGAAAGAGAAAATTATCGAATGGTTTCACTTATAACAGGAATATAGGGGAGCCAAATAAGGAAGAGACATTCAGCGGGGGGGGGGGGGGGCTCAAGAAGGGGGAAGAGGGGAGTACGGAGGACTATGGTGATGGCTCCACGGGTGAACAGGTAGTGGGTAACTTATGGGGAACACACAATAATGTAAAAGATACGAATAACAAAAATAAATATCTATTAAAAAAAACAATCTTTGTTTCTGCAAAGATTTTGTCAACAAACTGTTGGTATTGTCAAGACTAACAAGCATGCTAATCTGGCATTAAGGTCATGAATAAACAAATCATTAAGACAAATCCTGGAAATATATTTAACGTGCTAACACTGGCAAGGCACTGATCTTAATCTGCTTTTTAGTCAACATCACAATCAACTGTGCCTTCCTAACTCTCTTACCAGTTTTATATCAACAAGTAATAAAAGAAAGATTGTAAAAATAAAAAAAAATTCTATAAGAAGGGCAAAAATAGCCATTACAAAAGGAAGAAAATGACAAAGATGGGGGTTCAGGGGTAAGGGAGAAAGAGAATGATATTGAAATTCAATCACAGAATTATTACTAAGTATCACACAACCAATACTACCACTAGATTTAGCATTTCAAGTAATTCTTGTGGCACTTAATCTTTTTCATTAAAAATCTTTTATTTGGCACTCTCTCAGTCTGCTGGCACTACTATTATGTGTTAAAAATATCCTGGAGAACATTTGGCACTATATAACAAAACCCTTAAAACTCAACCAATTTTATCTATCCTAGGAATTTTTTCCCTAAATGTGTTAGTGTATTTTATGAAATATACAAATGAAAATGACCCCAAATTCTGATAATGGGACTTGATTAAACAGACTATAATATACCTATAAGATTGAACACTCTGTATAACCTACTTAATATAGCTATGCAATATTATTTAATTGCATGGGGATAGTCACTATAAACTGAATAAATGATATGGCTACTCTATAGGACTAGAGTTTCATGAAAAGTGTAAAGTCTCGAAGTTGAATAGTTATGCCCTGGGAGAAAGAAATACAACTGTGCTGAAGGAAGCCTGAAAGTATTGATTGGGTATTGCATTGATTTCTACCATGTCACAAAGAAACTACTTGCTCAGAAGGAGACCACAGGAATAAAAATGTGTTAGATTTTGATTTATTCATTCATTATTCATTTACTTATTCATCTATCCACTCAGCCATCATATCTTAAATGCCAGCACAAGCTGAGCATTGGGCTAGGTACTGAAGTATGACTTCAGAGAGATGAGACTGGACAAGCAAGCAGAAAATGACTTTAAAGGAGTCTTTGCATCCTTGTATAAGATCCAAGTAATTTTGCATGAAGTCAGTGGTGAACTTTGAGCAGGGAAAAAATGACAAGATTAGACCTTAACATCAGACCATTTTGACATCAATGGGAAAGTGGATCACAGGCGGACAGGACTAAAGTGGGGGTGTGGTGTTAGGCTTTTAGGGTAGTCTAGTGGGAATAAAGGAGAACTTGAACGAAAGCATCTACCAGAAAATTAAGATAAGGGGACAAATAGAAAATATATTTAGGAATTACTATTGAACATGAAAAGGAATGTTCAATTTGGTTATTTGAATAATGATAGCTATTTATTTATCAGAGTCGAGCATCAGTTTTCCAGTCTGTAAAATGGGAATAACACATAGCAGTGTCACTATGGAAATTAAATATAAAACTGTAAGCCTAAATGACTTCTTTCTAATTCATTTAGCAGAAAACTAAAATGATGAGGAAAAATACATGTGTGTTTATGTGTATCTGTACCATGATAGATTAAAATGAAGAGCTGACGTTGAAAAAATGTATTAGTGTCCCGAGATCACTAAGGTATCAAATAATGAGAGAAGATAAGCAAAGTTGAAAATTTCCTATTGTTCTGAATTACATCAGGATTCAAGGATTAGTTACAATTAACCTTCTAAATTTGTCCCCCATTGATCACTTGGTGCATATGCTTTCCTGGAATTGGATTGTTATCCAAGCATGGCAAATTAAATTTCCGATTTAACAATTAAAACCATCAGGCTGACGAATGAGACTGTGAGACTGATTTATTCTGGGCAAGATTCTGGCTCCCAGGCACAAGTGAAACTCTCTTTGCTTTCAAGAGTAGCCTGGCAGGTTGGCTCAGGTGGCACAAGCCTGTGACTAATCTCAGTCTGCCACAATCACCAGGCATTCCCACTCAGGGGAAATATTTAGAAGTGAGTCACTCATGTATGATGACAATTTCTTTCTCCCTTCACAGCTTTAAGGGCTGTACACCCAGATACAGTACTTGGGCCTCGCATTCTGTAGCTAGATAGATGATAGCTATTTTATAAATTGACCTTCAGGTTTTCTCTTTGGACTAATCACACCAAATGAAACTTTGTATTAAAATACATATAATCTCTCTATCTCTCTCTTTTTCTCTCTCTCCCTACATATCTACCTACCTACCTACCTACCTATCTACCTATCATCTATCTATCTAATGCCCTAATCACATTAAAGCATTATGCTACAATGCACTTACCTATGGGATCAGATACTAATAGATGTGGGATCAAATGTTGGCTTTAACATTTACTAGTAGTTCTATGCCTTGGGTATATGACTTAGACCTTAGTAACTCTGAGTTTCAGCTTTATAAATTAGAAAGTGACATGCATTCTACAGGCCTTTTTTTTTTTTTTTGAAGATTAGGGATAATTAATAAAGTGCTCAGTCAGCTCCCTGGCACATAAAAGACACAGTGGTAGCTTCCATGAATACTGAACTAATCTCTGATAGGGTTCATAACCCTTCTTTAACTAGTTGTTACTTAACAGGATATTTAGAATAAAGTTACTCAGATCACAGTAACTTGTGACATTTTATTAATTTTATGAAGTTAGACAACAATCTGGGAGAGCAAATGTGACATCTCAAATTGTTCCACAAGGTCAATGTTGATCATCTCAAAAACCCCTATTATAATTGAGTAGAGATCATTCCTGAATCTAACATTTCTGCACTCATATATTCTTCATATGCTCTCCATGGCAACCAGAAACAGCCCCTGTGCATAATTTCCAACCAGCAGACTTCTAGAAACAGATTTCTAGAAATTATATCTCACCTTTTAAAACTACAATTTATTTAACTCATACCAGCAGGAGACAAAATAAGAAAAGTAAAAAAAAAAAAAAAAAGAGGAATTTATTCAAAGAAAATGTTTTTGCCAGTGTCAGGGTATTCAAGCTCTTCCACCTTTAGCTAACTGTTAAATCCCCAGAGGAAGAAGGTAGATGAATTGCTAAATGTTCCTGTTAGCCTGATCTGCCTCATTGTTTTAATATTAAGCCTCATGACCTTAAAGTATATAAGAAATCTCCCTACCATTTCCTTTTATGTCCTCAGCAGGTAACAAGGTCCAGTTATTAATATGCAATAGTATGTTGTGAGCACAGCAGAATTATAAACAAATATACATCCAAAAGTTTCTATAATTCATTTCCATTAACTAAATGACTCTCACTCCCAGGATTCCTTGTTCTGTTGCTCCAGAATAGTATCCCTCTGTGTATCAGAGGGTCGTAAGTAACTACTTATGCTCTATGAGCAGAAGCATTACTGGAGTGAGAAAGGAGACTGTTATTCTCACATGTTAAACATCTTTTATTTTTCCTTTTTCTCAGTTGCAAGTGTTTTCTCTTCCACAAAATTATTCCATATATATTTCCCAGAAATGTACAAAAGGGAATTTTTGGACACCTTTTCTAGAAGGTAAATTAAACTGTTGAAGAGATTTCTAATGCTAAAAGATTAATATTATCATAATTATTTTGTAAAAAATAAATTAAGAAAGCATCGAACAGCCTCTTGCTGACTTTGCTCTCCATGAAATGCAGGCGACTTGACATCTACAGCCTGTCTATGGGGTAATCTGCCTCATTCTGCTCTCAGAGCTGCTTGAGTAAAGGATTTAAGTGTCAGCAATTCCTTGATCAGATCTTCCCTTCCAGAGATTACTGACTTTTCACAATGCAGTCATGAATATTCACGAGCGGCTGAAATTAGGCAAATTGAGCCCCAGTAGAGTACCCGGCTAGTACATATGGCTAATACTTTGAAATGAAAACTCTCTAAAGTGTTGAATGAGGTTTCAGTAAAAGAAATTATGTGAATTAGCAAAAGTTAAACAAGAAAATCCTACCATCAGCATTCTTGAATTTGAAGAATAGATCACTGCGCAGTGTATTGGAGGATGTAAATTAAGCCATGAGTTCCTAAATTTATCAGGCCTACCAAGCCCTTGAGCAAGTCACTTCACTTTTCCAAACCTGCTTCTTCCTGTCTGAATGGGAACAAGATATCTTAGATCTTAAATACTGGACTAGTGACTTAACTTCTGAGAAGTCTGTTTTCCTAATTTGTAAAATGGGAACCACGATTCTTATCTTACTCATGTCTCTTATTTTTCAAAGCCTCTTATTTTTCTAAGGGAGGTATATCTAACCTACCTACTTTGAACAAGATTTCTAACCATAGAGGTAAACTGCTTATACCTGAGCTGATGCAGTTTGCCAAAACGGGGCGGGACCGGGGGCGGGGAAAGGGCAGAGTAAAGGAGGGGTCTTGACTTAGCTCCCTACTGCAGAAAACAAAAGGACTGACTCCACCTCAAGAACTGAAGGATTCACTAATCATTAACTTTAGCCAGAAGATACCTGATAGGGCACAGTTATAGCAGAGTGTGGTTAATTAATTACCCAGAGGGTTAACTTCCACAGATATCCCTGCTTCCTAAAATACATATTTATACACATGAGAACTCTTAAGAAAGGAGCTTAACTTCCAGGGAAAGAATATGTGTTTCATTAAAAATTATTTTAGAGTGATATGGTCCTTTTAGTCTAGTTATTACCAGGAGTTGTGATGACGACGATGTGTCTATTCAGTCTCAATCTAGATTATCTTCTCTTTTCACTTCTGCTTTTGTGCTGTCTCTCTCCTCATATTCCAATTCTAGCTGGTGAGTTTTAATAAAAAGTCTGATTAACTTTAGCATAACCCTCTCAGTCTCTTAAGCTGCAGTTGTTCAAAGTTCAGCCATCTAGGCTTGGGGGCATTTCCTTGCCTTCAACAAAACTTATAAACAAATTCCTATTAGCTATAGCAGAAATTCATAAACTTAAGGGCTGCAAAAAAAGGGCCATTGCCCTATGAGATATTTATGGGGATTCTCTTTGCCTGCTGTGGGGAGATTGCTTTTATAAGCATCTCTGGTCTTAAAAATGGGAAAGAAATATATTTCAGGTAGATCCTCCCTAGAAGCATCTACCCCATTATTCAAACATCATGTGCCCAAGGCTGCACCAGCTAAGATAAAAGCTCTCTATTTGGAACATAAGATTTACCCTGACCCAGGGTTACAAATGGGCTTTTTAAAAAACTAAGCAGTACACAAAATTATTAGAAAAATCTCTCCCAAGTATAGGAGCTCTGTTTCTTATGTAAGCAAAAAGAGACTAGAGATAGTCTTACAGAGCCCTAGAGTGCATCGCTTCCCCTCCTGGCTCCCATCATCACTCGGAACATACTTTCCATTCCGATCACCTCTTGGTTGGATGCTCGCGATTTCCCTATCAGACTGAACTGCCTTAGGAAATGATGGTGCTTTATTGATCAGATATATTTAGTGATTAGCATGGTGAGCAGCACATAGTGCACACACATTATCTGTCTATTAATTGCTCCATAGGATCAATAAAAATACCTGTAGAAGGTATGAATAAATACTTGAAACCGGAGACTTCCCCCAACCTTCGCCTTGGGACTCTGGTGACTGGCCCCAAAGCAGTGCTTGTGGCAGAGCAAGCAGCAGCTGGTGGTGGTCAGTATAATGTCCCACTGGGGCTCAGGCTGCTGGCAGGCCAGCGGGATGGCAGACAGCAGTGCCCTACTATGCCCTACCATGCCACCCCAGGGCATGCAGCCCTTGGAGCCCCATGGGGCCAGTTCCAATGCTGTGGCTCCCTCCAGCTGCAGGCAGTAGAGAGGCCTATGAATTTGGTACCTGTGTCATGGAATGGACCAATTAGGTGGTAAAAGATCCAATCAACCATAGGATTGAAATGGGTCCATCAGACTGGTCCGGTTGGAGGAATACCTGAAAGGTGAGACAAGGCAGGCGGGAAGCTGGCTTGGGACTATGGATAGAGTCCTAAACTTGATCAGAGAGGACCACTCGGGGTGCTCTGGACTTGCTCTGACATGCGCACTTGGGCTCGCACGCTTAGACTGGACACCAGCTCGCTCGGACTGGGTGCTCTCATGCCCATCTAGCAGCTGACCTCCGAAGGAAGAAGAGAAGCTAAAAAGCTTCGCAGAGAAGCCAGATAACTTTGCAGAGGATGGATGCCGCTGCCTGCCTCCGGCCTGCCTCTGACATCACCTGAAAGGAGCACCCGGCCTTGGGCCTGGTATTATCTCCAGAGCTGTTAATCATTGATATGGGCGACAGCTTACAAAGAGTTGTAATGCCAGTGACCAGCGACCCGTGCTGCTGCCCAGTGCTGCCCAGCACTGCTGAGGGGTGACAGGCACTCTGTGTCCGCATCACCTTTTGAGAACTGTTAATCATCCAGAGGGCTCCATTGCTGTCTGGTCCAGTGTCCGGCATTATCCATCCCAACCATCAGACTCTTGCTGTGGGGTCGTCTCAGTGTCCCCACATGTGAGCTCCTCCAGCAGCAGTGAGTTGCCAACTGCCACTGGCCCACTGTTGGCACGTGCCACGGGCTCTATGCCCTTGTTGGTGGGACAGCGCCACCTGGAGGAGCCGTCTTTTGTTTAGGACTGCTGGACACTGTGACACTAACTGGGGTAAGACATCCAGTCACCTGTGGCCTTGAGAACTCCTAATTTCCTGTTTGTGGAGTAAACCTCGTTGTTGTTCCTGGAGCCTGCAGCTGTGCACACAGGTGAAGAATCACAGACAGTGGTCTGTCCGCCTCTGGCCCTGTCCTTTTGAGTGACAATAGCCCCCTACAGCCCTGATTCATACAGACCCTAATGCATACCTAGTTCATCGTTTTAATAATGCAAACCCCTGACATAAACCTGTGCCTCATGATCGATGCTGATGCCCCCTCCTAAATGCAGTGAAGAATTATATATTCTGCTTGATATTTTACTGTATATGATTTTCGAATGTACCACAGTAGTAAATGTGCTCTGGAATGCAAATCCAGTAATTAAGCTGAGCATGCTGCAAAGCTGGCAATGTCTTTGAAAACATATTTCCTAGAAAGTAGGCCTATCTTAGATTTTTCCGCCTAATTTCCATTCCATCCAGACAGACTTTGTGAGCAGTAACTTTTTCTCCATTATGGGTGCTTTGTTTATTTTTCCTTATTCTTCCCTTAAGACAGGTCATTACTAACCATCTAATGAGTTATTCTTTACATAAAATTTATATAGAAGCAGCACAAAATATATCCTATTAAAATTCACTGCAGAATATATCCCACTAAAAAATGACCTGCTATGATAAAAGGGGAAATAGCCTGGAGAAGAAATATTACCTAATATATGATTGAAGTTTTGCAAAGAAGCTCTGGTTTATAATGCTGAGAACTGATCTCTTCTTTGGACCTTGATGGTGCTCTATACAGATCAGGCCTGACGTTATCCAGAACAGGTGTTCGTGTACAAGCACAGGTGCACGTAACTTTGGAGTTGCAATCCAGCATAGGATGAGGAGGCTGAGGATGTCCTTAAATAATTAATTTTTGTATCAGGTCTGCAGATGTTAAAGTCTGACACATGCAGCGCATACTTGCATGGCACACAGCAGTGCTGTCTGGAGGAAACTGTTCATCTACCAGGGAAATACTGCATAATTGATTAAAATAATCTTAGAGAGCTGCCACAGCCTTCCGCTCTGCTTTTGCCAAAATCTGAGTCAGGAGTTGGTATGCATTTTGAAAACAGAAAATTGCTTTTATTTGAATTCATTATCAAATATTCATTGGAATACAGTACTTTACCAGACATTGCCAAACACTGGTGTACATATGAATTAGCTAATGCCTTGTTAGCAATGAAAATGTATAAACCTACTTCTAGTCATTCTGATTCAATAGATTCAGTGGGGCCTGGAAGTCTGTATTTTCAATACAGTGGAAAAATGATTCTAAGGCCAGTAGCACCAGACTGCAATAGACTGAAAGTTGGTTGCCCAACTCCCCAAATTCAAATGATGAAACCTAACCCCAAAGTGATGGTATTTGGATGTGGTGCTCTGGGGAGATGAATAGCACCTGAGGGTGGAACTCTCATGAATGGGATTAGTATCTTTATTAAAAAAAAAAAAAAAATCCCAGAGAACTCTCTCACCTCTTCTGTCATGTGAGGACCCAGTAAAAAAAATGGTGAACCAAGAAGTGGGTCTTTCTGAGACACAGAATCTACTGTTGGACCTGAGTCTCCAGGCTGTGAGAAATAAATTTCATTTGTTTATAAAGCACCCAGTCAATGGTATTCTGATAAGGCAGCCCAAGCTAATAAAGAAATATTTTATAAAATGCTCACCACTATATCATGTGATTGCAAAAGTGGGAAGTCTTCAGGTCTTCAACCTTGGAGAGTTTTCTCTCAGACTGTGGCCCAGCTCTGCTTCCTTTTATAATAGTAATACCATTACTTATTAAGAAATTCCTAATTCCTATCATTAATATTAAATAAAAGGTTAATAATATTTTCAGAATATTTCTACAATATGCTTAGTACTTTGCATTCATCCAATTACATTTAACCTCCAAACAACCTTGTAAAATTCTGATTGATATTTTGATTTTAGTATGAGGAAATTCTTAGAGAGCTTAAGAAACTTCACAATTTTCATGCAGACTAAGTAACACAACCCAGGACAGTCTGATTCTCAGCACATAGCATAAACTACAACCCCCTACTAAATAGTATCGTCTCATCCAGACCCCACACCTAGGTCTCACCCTCTCTGAGACCCTTTGCAGGCTGTGACTAGCTTTGTTTCACTAGAGGTCATCTCCAAAGATAGATATTTCTAGTTCATCAGGTTGCTGGATTGGGGAAGTTTGGTCTAGTACTGATGCTTATGAGAAGATATAGCAGAAGCACATAGCGTGACCCTGCTACAAGGGACTTACATGATGCTCAGGAAATCAGTGTATGGCTCAACTAGTAAGAAACTTATAAATAAGTAAATAACTACATATAAGTTGGCGGTCTCAGGGTTTTAGAAGTTCAGAGAGAGCCAATGAAGACTGGAATAATTTTAAAGACTCAGGGGAGAGTGGGAATTTAGATTGCACCTTTAAAGATGAATGGCATAAACAAGAAGAGGTTAGAGGATAAGTACTCTGAGAAAAAAATAACAGATGCTCTGAGGCCTGAGTTGGCATACATCTTCTTGGTCAGAGTCTGCACAGACACGTGGCCAGCATCCTCTTGCTTGTGTACAATGATAGGAAGCTTATTCCCTTTCATAGCTTTCAGTTTTATTGTTCAAATTGCTCATACAGCTGTAATTTTGGAAAAAAATGATTCCAATTTTCCTCTAACTTTCCTTCCATAGCCCTAGTTTTTGTCCTCTGAAATAACAGAGAACAAGCTTGCCGCATGAGGGGAGACACAGAGACAGGAGAGAACAATATTTACTGGGACCTTGGGGAAAACAGTAACCCCAGTGGAAAATTTATCTGAAAGATTTGATTGGAAGAACAAAGAGTTTGGGACAGTTGTTCACAGAAGTGGGGATGTGTGTGAGGGGATGGCAGGGAAACTTTAATAGGGAGAAGGAAAGAAAGAAATTGACAGCTGTGATGTATTGAATACTATTCCATTTGCTCAATAATTATTTATTGAAAGTCTACATTTATATCAGACACTTTGCTACAACTTGGAAATGAAACAAGGAAGTATATGTATCAATAGTGCCTATTGTAGTAGCCAGGATAGGCAGTGCTATGAAACCCCAACGTTCTGTAACTAACAGACAAAAAAAAATATTTCTCATACATACTGCAGCTCCATTGTGGGATGGGGGACACTGTTCAGTACAGAATCCAGGAGTCCAAACCAGTGGAGGTTCCAATTCAAATTCCATCCCCATGGCCACAGGAGTAGTACAAAAGGAATTAGGCAAAAGGGGATCAGTTATGGAAGTTACTACTCTCCAGTGACTATAGCACTTGTTCTCATAGCTTATTGCCTAAGGCAAATAGAAACATAACTGTTTCCCAAACTGAAAAGAAGTTCAATCTTCCAGCAGGCTTGGAAATATGACTGGAATATTTGATAGTTAATACTGATGACTACTATGTCTGATGATGGAATTTATAATAAAGGTTTGAGGTGAAGATGGCATGTAAATAGGCAGTTTCAATCAGTACAGTAAGTGTTATCAGACAGGAACAAGACCTTTGGAGAGAGCTTGAAATCTAGACTTAAGAAAGGTCAAAGAAGAATTCTAAGAAAAAACTGGGCAAGTTAGAAGGGTGAGTAAAAATGTAGTTGAGTAAGGATGGCATAGGCACAGGGACTGGTATGAGATTAGAACTGAAGACATCTAAAGACAAAGCACATCTGAAATACTGGAGTGCAAACTGGTCCAACCACTATGGAAAGCTGTGTGTGGAGGTTCCTCAAACTACTAAAAATGGAGCGACCATATGACCCAGTAATCCCACTCCTAGGAATCTACCCAAAGGACACAAAAAAATTAATTCAAAAAGATACCTGCCCTCCCTATGTTTATTGTAGCACTATTTGGGTAAGATATGGAAACAACCCAAATGCCCAAAAATAGATGACTGGATGAAGAAAATGTGGTATATATACACTATGGAATACTATTCAGAAATCAAAAAATATAAACTCATTCCATTCGCAGCAACACGAATGGAGCTAGAAGGGATTGTGCACAGTGAAATAAGCCAGAAGGAAAAAGAAAAATATGGAACGGTTTCACTTATAGGAGGAATACAGGGGATCAAAATAAGGGATCAGGGGAAAAATAACAATAATAATAATAAACAAAACCAGCAGGCAACCATAAATCAGAGACATTCTGTGAAGGAGGTGGAGGAAAAAGGATCAAAACAGGGGAGAGAAAAGCACAAGGGACTATGGTGATGGTTCACGGGTAGGAATTCTATGGGAAATACACAATGATGTAAAGGATATAAACAAATATGTGTATATATAAATACATGCGCACACACACACACACACACACACACACATGCATATACATAAAGAAAATACCTGGATAACAGACCATTCGGGGTAGGACTAATTAATAAAGTCGACGAAGTAAACACTGCTCACACCATGCAGAGTCTTGTCAGATTAATTTATGAGTTTGTACATCATCATGGGAACCATGTGGGACATTTAGTAGAGCTGAAAAATACCTCTCATTAAAGTGTGAAGGATAGATGTGGTAGGTGAGACAGTATATTTGCAAGGTATTTCACACGCTTTACAGCATTTAGATGGTATGGTCATCATTATCCCTACTTTACAGGAGAAGAACTAAAATGTAGGAAAAGTTAAGTACCTTCACAAATACTGCTAAGTTAATTGAATACACTGGGAAGAAGGAATAGAAGGGATTCAAAATCTAAAATGTGTTTTCGAAGTCCGTGTTCCATCCACATTATGTTATTGACTCCTGATCATTCTAAAACAACATCATAGCATAAGAAATACTTTTCTAGGATGAATTTACAACCTGACCTTTTAACCAATCTAAGCTCTTAACCAAAGGGATGGTTTTAATTCTCTGAGACAGATGACATAGAAGTGTTTATACTTTATAACTTACCTCATTCACTATGAGTGAATGGGTCAACGTTTTGAAGAGGATGAGGTGATCACCCCTTGCCTGCTTTGTTTCTTCAGGTCAGAAACTATTAGATGAAGTATAAGAATGTTCTTATTGAGAGATGCTTTAAGGCAGAATGAGGTTGTGATGAGCACTGCTTCAAGTGAACAGGGAGATTTTCCTCTTTGTCAGAAGTGTCTGTTCAATCTAGGAACTAAAGACCAGCCTGTGTTGCTCTTGCCTCTCATGACTCAAAATAGCAAAAATTCAGGAATAAATAAGTACACTTTGATCTCACAAGGCAGCAAAAGGGAGAGCTCACTTTCCATGCCTCCTCTGGTTCCACAATCCAAGAATAAGAGAACGAGGGGTGATTTTCATATATCACATTGCAATCTTGTCTAAGAGTGATTTTGAAAATTGTTGCTCACGGGGGTGTCATTTGTTCAAATACATAGTCCAAGATTGTCCTTCATTCAAGACTCCAGTTGTTCTCAGAAGCTAACTTTGAATCAAAGTATTAGTTTTCAATTTTTGCAACTGCTGTTGCACTTTTTCTTGTGCTGACCAAGGACCAAAGTTAATAATGTTGGAAGTGCCTGGTGTTTGGTAGGTTATTTATGATATCTTAAAATAACTGCAAATGTGCATGTCTTTGGTATAAGCTTGATCAGATTTGTTTTGGCTGTAACCTATATATTTCAAACATACAACTTAATTCATTAATGGTTGCTGAAATTTTGCCATGGATTTTTAATTTTGGATTTAAAGAGATCATTATGAATAGGGTTTGTATGGGTATAGACGGGAAGTAATTTTAAGGAAGTCTGCATAGTAATGATGTTCATATAATTAGCTTCTTTGGAGCAGAAATTACTTTATTCACTGTTCACATACAGGATATCTTCAGTGGGTATTAGGTGAACAAATAAATGACTGACTTGTTAGTAGGAGTGATAATAATCATTTTATATATATATACTGCTTAATGAGCTATTGACTAAATTGGGCAATCTCATTTTTAATCCCACTTGCACATTTCAAATATCCTATGAGGTAGAGAGTATGTGTTTCATTATCCTTATTAGAGAAGATGCTTTATTTGATGATGAATAAAAGGGAATCTGAATTTAGGTTTTATCATATCCATTCCACTACACCAGGCAAGATTTCCAGCCTTCCCTTAATAACATTTTTATATAGCATTTTCTATAAAGGAAACTGTGCAAAAATAAAGGTCCTCTTATTAATAAATGACCAGCAGTACCCAAGGAGTCCTAACTATTAAGGGGTTCATGGTCTAAAAGGATTTAGCCATCTTTGCACACAAAGACAAAGTGTCTATTCTTAGAGTAACAGTTCTTTAATAGAATGAGTGTACATAGAGACGAAAGGGTATTCCTAATAATAGTCACCCAATAAAACCCCTCAAATTACCATCATGGGAAAATGGCCAGCCAAACTAGGCTGATCCAAAGTTGGGTCACTGAGGACTGAAAGCTTGCCAAAATCTAAATCACTTTCTCATGTGGAAGAGCAAGAACAGGGTAAGTCAGGTCTGGATTAAAAGAAGCAAAAGAAAATGAAAAAATCAAGATAATAGGTGCCATTGTCTCTGCCAAGGACTAGAAGCAGCATCTCCACGTGTCTTTCACCTACATTTTTTCCAAGTATCTCTACATGTCTTTCCTCCATATCTCTTCTCCAAATCCCTGAGTGCAAGTCAAAGCTGGAAAACTAAGAGCCCCAGAGTCCACCTGCCTTTTCCATGGTATACAGCTTAACCTGGCCACTCTGCTCTACCCCTAGTTCCCAGTAGCGCCCCTGCTCAGGAAGTCTAGTTCATGGAGTTGTAGTCTAATGTGTCTGCATGTAGGTGGGGAGCAGGGAAAATGGCACCTTCCCTAATATCTCTGGCCCCTTCACTTTCCCATTCACAGCTTTTCCTACCTCAGAGTTCCCCGTGTGAATCCTTCTTATATCTCAACTAATCCCTCATCCACATCTGTTCTTCCATATCTGTTCTTAGAGAGGCTCAGCAGACAGGCTTTGCTAACCTAACAGACCATGGCTTAATAGTGACCCCTTTTGGGAGGTCTTGTTTTTGACAGGCTGGGACTGTTAACAATCTGGGGCTGTTCATTGTCTTCTTGACTCTCAAAGCACAGTCATTTGTCAGACATCCTCATGTACGAACTTCATCCAGACAGCCAGCTGTGATCAATATCCTCAGGGCAAGTACTAAGCCATCTGCATGCCCGTTAGTCTTCTTGGCCTGCTTTTATAGCCCATCTAGCCTGTGACATCATAATCTGGATACTGCTATGTGACTGGGGACCTTTTTCATTTTTGTCAACTCTTTGAACAATCTTCTCTAACTTAGCCAGATCCTTCATTCAATGCCAGTCCCAACATCAGCAGGTAACCATCAGATAAGGACCCACAACCCTCACAGTGGATTTCTCACATCAAAAGCCATTTGGAGGGGTGGGAAAATAAGGAAACATTCTAGAGCTACTGAAATCACATTTGTTCTGCCTCTCTGCTTACGGCTTACTGCTGTACCTATTTATCATAGCTATTTCTTCAGTGAAAGGTAGATGTTAAAATTATGTTTAAAATGTGATTATAACCCTTTTAACCAGGCTTTGCAAAATCTGCCTCTGTCATCTCTATATTGCTATTTCCAGCTCCCCAACTCCAAACACCCTAGTATTTCTACACTATGCAAATGGCAGTCCCACTGGATATCTGACTTAAACTCAGAGTTTAGGCACTCCAGTCTAAGCCTATCATCTTAGGTGCCAATTTATCATACAATGAGAGAGCAGAAAAAAAACGTATTGTTTTAGTATTTTTTAACTATTGAACTCTTGATCAGAATTAAAAATCAACCTAAAATCCTTTTTGCCCTGCTGAAATATTTAGAACGAAGCACCAATTTTACTAAATTTTTTTCACCCTTTCTCACAAGTGATCTGGCATGGCAATACTGATTCAAATATTGATAATGACAACTCCAGGCAATTAACTTAGCTTTGAGAAGATTATGGATGATTTAAAGCTTAAAACAAAAGCTTTTAAAAACAGCACTTTCTATCACAGAGGAATAATTGAGGTCTAAAGGAGTTTACAAAAATGATATTTGTTTAAAGAAAAGTGATTGAACAATCAATGATGAAAAATAATTTATAAAACATGCATACAATCATACTAAAAACTTGGGGAAAAAAATGGCTGTTATTGGAATTGAGAGCTGTGACCTACACACATGGTTAGGATAGAATAACAATCCCTTCATTAGAACTATCTATTTGTGGTCCTGAGCAGCATCTATTTTAGAATATGACCTATATCTTCTCCTTCAAGTCATATGGGTTTGTTTTTCTTCTGGAGGGTTTGCTGTAAACCAATGTAACAGTCCCAACTACTTGTCAATTA
Source organism: Scalopus aquaticus (assembly GCA_004024925.1). Classification (NCBI taxonomy): domain Eukaryota; kingdom Metazoa; phylum Chordata; class Mammalia; order Eulipotyphla; family Talpidae; genus Scalopus; species Scalopus aquaticus. Next base: position 113,906 of record PVIJ01002668.1, read on the forward strand.
AGCAAGAGGACAGTAATTATCATAACAAAGAAAAAAACACTAATACACCAAACATGCAAACACTTACTCAAGGACAAAGAGTCCCAGCTTGATGTGCTTTTGGGCAATTGTCAGTGGTGTCCGTTTGCTCCACCCACTTTTTGCACTTTGCCACTCAGTCTTCAGTGATTCATTATCTCTCTTCCCTGAAATGCAAGAAAGATTTCAGGCCAGTGTTCACAGAGTGAGAAAAAAAAGAGCTACAGTTTTTGACCCTACCCCAGTAATTTATTTTGCTTGGGACAGTATCATCAGAACTGAAAAGCTGTCACTTTATAAAATCTCTATCCAGCTACATATTCCTTGGCCCATACAAGTAGGGGACATGATCTCTTCATCAAATTTCTGTTACAGTGAGAATAGATCAGATCCTTAAAACTATCATGTTACTTATTTTACAATGTTAAAATAAGATTATAGACTTAGAGTCACATTAGTTTACAGAATTTTGTCTGGTAAAGATGCAACTGATTTTTACTGTGCAAAAGGTGAAAGCAGAGGCTGCTTCCTTTTTTTCGCACTGCAACACTTTAGTTTTATATCTAATCCAGCAATATTATTCTAACAATTCTTTTTAAATTGTATAATAAATTCACTTGAACTGATCTTAACATCTTACTGATTCTCTAATAAATTGAATATAATCTTTGACAGGTGTTCATTTGATAGTTGTATGAGATTCATGTTTTTAATTTTTTTGAAAATTATATTTTAGTAGTTTGGGAGGTTGATCCACCAAGACACCTACGTGAATTGATCTCACAGCATCAATTAATCAGTCTGACATCACAGGCTATTTAAACTTAGGCAAGTTTCCACTTGGGTTCCAGAGTGAATCAAAAGCAGCATAGGGCTTTATTCTTGCTGATTGTTTCTTTACATTCATCTCTTACTCTTTTCTGGTTTCAAGTAGTTCTTTTGTTTCTGATTTACAAGTGGTCTACAGATTTCTCTCCTAGTGGCAACAATAATGGAGTAATTGGTTTGACCATGCCACTATCTGCGGCTTTGGCCAGGGGAATGCTGGAGATTTCTTTTCTGTTTGATGCAGTAGAGACTTTGATTTGATGCTCTGTTTGTGCCTCTATCAGTTGTGAGCTCAGATCAATTAAAAATTGGGTGCACATGAAAAAAAAAATAGTTCTTTATGATCTGGACTGGTAAGTTTACATATCTCTGTTCCTTAGAAACCTCAGAACTGAAACTATTTTCAGTGTATCTATAATTGATACAAACCTTTATCTCTCATTGTATAAAATGTTTTCCTACCTCACGGGAATATTAACAAATTAGATTATAACATCTCTTAAATTAAAGAATCGCTGGTCTCATGGTTTACAAGTAAATAAATACATATAAATCTGTATTTATCTGTATTTACAAATAAATAAATACAGATAAATATGTATTTATCTGTATTTACAGAAAATAAAGGTTTATAGATATCTAATAACCTCTAAAGTTCTTATGCTTGTGATACTAGTCCATACATCAAATAAGCAAATATTACTCCTATTTAATGTAAGAGTAAAGTCAAGGCGCTTTCTAAGTAGGTGCTAAGTGTGTGTGTGTGTGTGTGTGTGTGTGTGTGTGTGCGCGCGCGTGTGTGTGTGTGAATTAAACACTTGAAACAGAACTCAGGTAAAACCATGGACACGGTGTTTTGGAATTTACAAAGTGATTCCCATCAATAATCATAAATAAAATATATTACTTAAAAATTATAAACAGAGTATTTTCTGTTGGATAAAAAAAAATTATTGTATTGAATCTCAATCCTGTGAGATAGACATACCAGTTTTATTGAGAAAAAAAATCTAAGAGTGAGAAAATTTAAATATCACAATAGCACATTTTGAAACTAGAATAGAGTAGCTCCAGAACCCAGAACTCCCAGCCAAGCATTTTCTCCACTCTGCCACTGGACCCTATGTTTTTATTTATTTATTTATTTATTTTTAAAGATTTATTTATTTATGCATATAGGCTTGGGTACAGGTCAGAGGCGTGGGGTGGCGAGAGGGTTCACCAGAGACAGAGTGGGGAGCAGAACAGGCAGATGAACAGAAATACACTGCGGAGGGGAGCGGCGGGCGAGGCAGGAGGGGTCTGCCACGCCATGTGGGAATCTCTCCCGCCGGGCATCTAACTCACATCGCTGCTACCAACAGCTCCACAGAGCAGTGCTTAACCGCTGTGCCACCAGGGAGGCCCTGGACCCTATGTTTTGGGGACTAAAAATTCCTCACATAACTACATTTTGAATATATGTCTCCATTATTTAAATATTTATTCTATAAAATCATATACATTATAAAAGAAAAAAGGAATTTAAAATGATGATATAAAAATATAAATAGAAGTTCTGAACTTTTCTTTCCATAGCAAGTAGACCATATACACCTTTAGAATGTGCTAGACATTTGTTTTACATATATAGTTTGTAATAGCTCTTATCTCAGATAACGTCTTTGCGCTTAGGACCAAAAAATAGAGGGAAATATAAAAAACCTAGAGAAAAATTAATTCTCTTTTCTTGGCCCTAATAGTTTCCTTTTATTCTGTAATATAGTATATTTAATTCTTGCTTAGTCCATTTCAGAAAGTTTTTCACAGGGTCAAACTGGACAATTTGCATGGAATTTTCTAAGACTATTCTTATAATTTACATCCTTTATATAATAATTGGATGATAGGACTTTTTTCAAAATACTTAGATAAAAAAAATCCACAAGGGTAGAACACATTTATCAGCTATTCTGATATCACATTGATGAATTGAGTGTCTCATTCTACATGAGCAAGAAGATTTAATTACAATGAAAATATTTATTCAAGGCATGCTTTTAGCACCAGAATATAAAGAAGTATAAAACACTGGTGTTCCCCTTGTGAAAATCACAATCTAATTTCAAGTTTGTTGGGACTGGCATAACAAAGTACCATAGGCTGGTGGTTTACAATAATTTTGGAGGCTGAAACTCCAACATCAAAATTTGGTTTCTTCTGACAACTTTCTCCTTAGATATATTCTCACTTTGTCTTCAAACCGTATTTTCTCTGTGCATCTGCATACTGGTGCATATTTTTTAAGTGTTCAAATTTCCTCTTCTTATAAGAACGCACAAAATATTGGACTAGGGTCCATCCTAAAGGTCTCAGACCTGGGAGGGGTCCCCAGAAAATTTTATATTATGTTTACAGAGAGATTGTATTAAGCTAAACTCTTAAGGGAATCCCAACTAAACTAATATACAATCAAATTATTCTGACCCACTCAATTGACCCTTGAGGGGACAGGAGCTTGGAGAGGCCACTGTACATTATGTTTTATCTTTTGTGCCCTCCATTCATATGTCAATAGGGGAAAATAAACAAATCTGCCTCCCCCTAGCCCAGTCTTCTCCACAAAGACATCTCCATCAAGAATCTCCCTGTTCCTGTTTTCTATCACCTCACCCCAGGCAAATAATAAAATGTTTTAGAAAGGCTCTGTACTCTGTACATAGCTGTGGCCCAGAGACTATAAGATACGAACCTTAAAAAAAAAAAAACTCCAGAAATTTTAGAAATGTAGGTACATTTTCAAACAAAGATAAATCAAGTTCAGGGATCTAGAGGCAACTTTTGTGCCATCTTGCATCCAAAAGCACATTTAACTGCTGAATTAAATAACATCAGAAGGCTCAGGAGATGCTCCAGTAAGCTAAAAGACAGCCAGCAAACACATTGAAAGTACCAATTTGGAATTTCCTACTCTGTCTTCCCTGAAGATAAGTTTAAACATTTACGTGTTTTAAAATTCCCTAACCTGACTTACCTCAATGTATCTATCCGTCTCATACTTTCTGATTTGTAATCATTATAAGTCAATTTCTCTCCCAGAGGCAAAATCTGCAGAAATGTGTACATATGTGCATGTGTGTGTGTATGTGTGTGTGTGTGTGTGTGTGTGTGTGTGTATTCCAAGCAAGCTTGCAGCTGAAGTGTTTTTTGCTTTCCTATTTTTATGTTGCACAGAGAAAAACTGCAAATCAATGCAGTCCCTCTTTGCCACCTAGTGGGAAACTTAATTTTGCTATTTCTTTCTCATCTCTTATTTTCAAGAGATAATGAAAGTCTAGGCAAACAAAGCAGGAAAGAAGAAAGCTATGACTCTGCCTACAGCATAGGACATCAGAAATACAACAAATGTTCCAGAGAGGAGACCTGTTAGAGGTCGCAAGTGCACAGTAACACTTTCCATTGTTTTCTGAAGTCTAATGTTCTTTGATACCATTGTTCTATTATTTTTTCTGCATTCATCTTTTAGATTATATGTCATCAAATTAATACTGTACATAAACTCTTATTCTGAAAGAGTACAGCCCTAATAAATTAGTTACCTCCAAACTCAGTGTGCCAATGTACTTCAAAGTCTTTTGAGAGGAGGGTAACGGGGCCAAGGCTAAAATGTCCAGCTAGAAAGCATATCAATAATAGCAAATGCTTTAATTTAATGAGAGTTTCTGATGTAGAGGATGCAATATGACAGAGTGTGTGAAATACTGTGCATGGTGGCTTTAAAATAAAGAAAACTCGATAAATGTAAGCTACTTGGTACCAAGCATTGTGTTAATTACTTCACACCTATTATCTTGTTTTATCCTTACTAGTACCTTCAAAGTAATAGTGTTTTTTTTTTCTTCATTGTATATATGAGGAATTGAGACTCAGAGAGTTCACTGATAAATGGGAAAAACAGAATTATGTTCTTGTGTGCCTGGACCTGAAATCTGTTTTGTAACCTGTACTCTTAATGTCCAAATAAATAAATCAATAAACAAAATGAAAAACTCTTGTAAGTAAATTACCTGAGATATGATCACATTATAATATTACCTACTTCTTACATAAATCTTTCTGTATCTATGGGTGTCTATATGTTAAACCAAGCCACAATAGCACTAACTATAAATGCCAATGATTATGAGTGCATCAATAAGGATTATAATGGCATCCAATGACCTATTAGAAAAGCGCTTTTATTTCCAAGGGACTGCTGATGGACTTGTTACTCACCAGTACAGCAGGTTATCACATTGGTGGTCTGACCGCCATGGATTGATGGGTGAAATGTCAACCCAGTGGAGAAGGTAACATAATTTATTGGCATCTGAGAGTCCACAGAGAATAGAAATTATGAGCATGGATTCTGGAGCAGACAGCCTGGATTTGGTGCTGCTATTTAGGAAACCTGTCATTTTATGTAAGCTACTTAACTCCTAAATTGCCTCAGTTCTTTCATCTTTAAAAATGAAAAGAATGCCACCTCCCTCAGTGAAAGAACTAAATGAGTAATTAAAGGAAAGCCCTTAGAATAATTTTAGGAAATGGTTACTGTTGAGAAGTCTTTGATATCATAATTGGTAATATTTTTTTCTCCGTTAACTGACTACACTGGTCAACAGTGAGATCGTTACTGACTTAAAAAGGCCCTAATCTGTAGCATCTCGGTGTGCTGAATATGAATATAATCCTGAAATTTTTTATTAGCTCTCGTTTTGAAGATATTTCACATAATTCATTTTATATGTTTCACCGTGTAATTTTATCCAATAGGACTGCGACAACATCCTAAATCAGCCTACAATGATGTAATATTGCATGGCATTGCATAATACCATCATGCACACATCATCCAGAGTTGACTGCATCATTTTATGATGCAATGCAATAGTACTGCCAGGTGGCTGCTGAAGTAAGCTGACATCAGCAGTGCACTAGATAAAGCCCTGTTGGAAAGGCTGAGCACTGAAAGTATTTCAGACTTTGTGTGAGACAGTTTAAGCTACTGTTCCATAGATCTGTTATTATTTTATCCATTTAGGCACAATACAGAACAATAATGCCTCGAAAGTGCATTAATAGCATGGGCAATTTCTGCTCTATTTGTGGGAAAGTGACATTTGCCAACCAGAAGAAAAGTATCACTTCTCAAGTGAAGAAGGCTTCTCATCTTTACTTCAGATGCAAGGTTGGTGACCAAGACAAGCCTTGGGCCCCATATATATGCTGTGCTACATGTACAACACATCTTTCTCAGTGGTGAAATGGCAAAAGACCATCAATGCCATTTGCAGTCCCCATGGTGTGGAGAGAGCCAAACAACCACATAAAAGACTGTTACTTCTGCTTGGTTCCTCCTCATTCTGGTGGAATAATGAAGCAAAAGAAGTCAAGAATTGTCTACCCAAACATTCCATCTGCATTGAGGCCAGTTCCACATGGTGAGGGACTTCCTAGTCCAGAACCTCCAGCAGAATATTCTCTTGATTCATCTGATGAGGACAAGGGTGAGCCGACCTGTTCTTCTCCTGTTCCATCAGCATGCAGTGATCCAGATTTTCACTGTGGTGCATCATCAACCCCACACAGACTAACACAGGAAGAACTAAGTGACCTGGTTTGTGATTTGAATTTATGTAAGAACAAGGCAGAATTGCTACGATCAAGACTCTAAAAATGGAATCTTCTAGAAGATGTCACAGTTGCTTGATATTGAAAGCGCCACCAGCAGTTGTAGCCTTTCTTCAGAAAGAAAAGTACTCTGGTATTCTGTTCCAATATTTAAGTCCTCACAAATGCCTTAGAAATCACTCATGACCCACAAGAATGGAGACTATTTCTAGACTCTTTGAAACTGAGTCTTAAGGCTGTGCTTTTGTACAATGGAAACCATCTTCCATCGATTCTATTCCTGAACAGCTGTACAAGAGACAAGTAAAGAATCTAAGAAGCAGTCTATGCCTTGATTTTTCACAGGTATTAACTGTAGGCCTATTACTACTGGCATGCATTTCATGATGTAAACATCCATTTATTGAAGATTACAAAACAAAACTAAAGCCAAATTAGAATTTGACTGTCATATTTGTGTTGAGCACATACAAATTGATAGGAAATGACTAATTTTATTTCAGTAACATGACTTTTGTAAAAATTTGTTGACCAGTGTTATAGCCAATCTATTGTTCAGTCCAGTGGGAAAACAGTGATAGCTAGCTAGATTCAAGGGGAGCTATACCACTAATGATATGGAGAATGTTTTAATCATAAGAATTTCCCTTAGAGGTTGGGGGGAGAACAATCTTTAACCACAAGAATTATTTGATGTGAAATTTAGACTTTGGAAAATTTCAACTTAATCTGTAGAGTCTAGGTATGGACTGCCACAAGGTTGTTTCAGAAAAAGGAAAGAAACACTATTCTGAGTTCTAAAGAATGTGATACTCCAGGGGGGTAAGGAAGTGTGCAGCTGTAGTAGGGAAAAGAGAGGAATCAGGTAGTAGATGTTGGGGAAAGGGTGAGAGAAAGAACAGCAGCAGCAAAGAAAGTTTTAGAGAACAGAGTTGCTTAAGAAGGGATTTTTTTAAGTTCTCCTACACATCCGAAGTAAATTCTCTGTTGTTTATGTGTCAGGAATTCAAAAATTGTTTATTCCTAATATAGGCCAACACCACAGAAACAAAATCAAAAGTAAACAAGAAAACAAAAGTGCAGAAACAGGAAACACAGACAATGATTTTGTGAGAAGAATCCTGAGATAGTAAAAATAATAAAGGAAGCTTCAGACATTCAAGGGCATGGACTCAATGAGAATCCTAGTCAACAGCTGAAATCTCTGCCTTAATTTGAATGCACTTAGTGATATGTTAAAACTGGCAAAACATTAAGAAATTATTTTATTATTAAAGATTTTAGATGGCACAACTATACTCGGTAGGACATTCGGTGTCGTTTTGTAAGACATTTAGCAAAGACATGCTATAATATGGGGTCAGGATTTTAGACTAGGGATATTTGACCAAGAAAGAAAACAAGGGAGAGAATGAAAGCAAAGATTAATGGAATTAATTGTGGTAGTGAGGCAAATTAAAAATGTGAGTGAAGCATAAAACTTTTCTCAATTGATAACAGAAATTTAAAAATTGGTGGGAACGCAAATTGGTCCAACTTCTATGGAAAGCTGTATGGCGATTCCTCAAACTGCTAAACATGGAGCTCCCGTACGACCCAGCAACACCACTTTTGGGAATCTACCCAAACGACACAAAAACACTAATCCAAAAGGACACATGCACCCATATGTTTATTGCAGCACTGTTTACAATAGTCAAGATATGGAAACAACCCAGATGCCGAAAAATAGATGATTGGATCAAGAAGATGTGGTAGATATACACACTGGAATACTATTCAGCATTCAAAAAAGATAAACACATGCAATTTGCAGAGACATGGATGGAACTAGAAGGGATCATGCTCAATGAAGTAAGCCAGAAAGAAAGAGAAAAATATCGAATGGTTTCACTTATAACAGGAATATAGGGAAACCAAAGAAGAGAGGGACACTCAGCAAGGGAGGGGGAGGATAAGGGCACAAAATGGAGTGGAAGGGGACACAAGGAAACATGGTGATGGGTCACGGGTGAATTACCTGTGGGGAATACAAGGTTACCCAAGGGTAATACAAAATGTAAAAGATATAAAAAAACAGTAAAAAGAAAAAAATTCCACAGATATATTCAAATCCAATATATCATTTAATCTTTACTCTAAACGTATTACCAAGATTGGACAGGGATTATTCTTCCCATTTGTTTGAAGCAGACCTAACAACCTTTGTTAAATTACATCTTTGACTGAAGGATAAACTAAGAGTTTTTTCTGACCACTGGAGTTCATTTGTTCTTTCAGTCAATAAGTTTGTATTGAGGGCCAACTAAGCATCCTTTCACTGCCCAGGGCAATGAAATAACAAGAGTGTCATAACAAGAGGTCTCTTGACTATAAGCCACGTCTTCTGGGGAATGGTTAATAGAGCCCAGTGTTTGTAAAGATCTGATTTGGATAAAAAGTGTGTCTAGGACTTCTTCCTAACTTTTGTGCCTCTAAAGTAAATAGATACAGGTAATAGATGTAGCTTTGTGCCACCGCACTGACCAGATTCAGTTTTTAAAGAACATGCCAGGAGGTGTTTAGAAATTTGTGGTCAGATGCATGCTTTAGATATTTTATAATCCTAGTTGTTTTGTCCCAGGGACAGTTTGTTATCTGTATACGAATACTACTTAATTTCTAAGTAATTATCATTGCTTTTGACTGAGTTAAGCAAATACAATTATTGCGCTTTCTGTGCTACATGGGACATTGGAGTCTAGTTTGTACAGTACTGCCAACATTTCCAGTTCAGGTGAGTTCACATATATGACTGTTGCTTTTATCATCTATAAAACAGAAGAATAAGAGTATTCAATCTATAGAACTACTGGAACACTGAATAAGATTTTACATAGAGGTACCTAATACCATGTGAAATACTTAATATTATTTTTGTTATTGTTATCAATCATAATATTCTATTATACAGATAAGAAGGTGCATTACTTAACCAAGATCACACAAATAGTAAGGAGTAGCGTGTAACCATTCATCTATCCCAAAGAAGAAATGTAATTATTTCTGGCAATAATATTGTGGCTGAAGGTCAAGGAAAATGAAGTTAGAGTGGTGAGATCACAAAAGGGGCAAATGCAAAAACCTTTATAATAACTTGATTTAAAGAAAGTAATGACTAAGATGCAGTGAAAAGAAATACAAGCTAATGAGCCTCAGAGCAAAAAAAGGAAGAACAGGGATTATTGTCTTATGGCTCATTTGATACTAAACATTAAACTAGTGAAGGATGGAGAGAATATTGGGGGTTAACTCACATCACAAACCTTCCATGCCACTAAGAAATCAGAGATCATTGAAATACAATATGGGGAGATATAATAAACTCACACAGAAAAGGAAAAGAAAATTACAGTAGGTTATTTTCACATTAAAGTTAGCAAGAAACTCCCAGATAAACAGTAAATTAAAAATTAAGAATGGTTCTGTAGATTAGTGGTCAGAAAGAAATATGAAAAATCATGTAAAATTAAATTTTGCACAAAAAGTAAGCCATCCACAAAATAAAAAGGCAATTTATAGTATGGGAGAAAATACTTCAAACAACATAGTCAATAAGGTGCATTATTTTATATTTTTCAAAATCTAATATCTGATCAAGTAGAGGATTTTTCTACCTACTTTTTCATTCATACTTTTATAACATCACATAACACATAGCCACTGGTAAATATTATTTTACTAGTATAATGAAAATAATTCTTACGTTATATAGTTCCTGGACCATAATTTGAGAATCACTATTATATGAAACAAATTACATTAGTGATCACAATGATAACTACAATGATACCATCCTTTAAAAATTCCTACAAGGGCATCTACCACTTGAAGGAGCTCCCTGGATAGAGAAGAATGATGGTACTTCAGGTAGAGAAAATGCCACGAACAAAGAGGCACAGGTGAGAAATGGTGTGGTGTACTGGAAAGTGGGAAAGAATGAATGGAATAAAATGAGAGGTAGCAATGAGAGTGACAGAACAGATTTGAGATAGACTTGGTAGATTTTGTATGTCTTAAGAAATATTTAGATTCTATTTAAGTAACTTAAAGAGACTTTTACTAGGGAAGTGACAAGTGTAGTATGATGGTTTATAATACATTTAAATTTTCAGGAAAATGAAGCCATCAATTTTGTCTCTTGTCATTCATCTATAAAACTGAACATTATCATTCTCCATTCACTTAGCAAACTTATAGAATTAATGACCTAAAGCAAGTTAATGATTTTGGGTCACATATCTCAGTTCTCACACAGCATAGGTGCTCAATAATACCGATTATTATTGTTATTGTATTGTGCATACCTTTTGAGTTGTTGCTCAAAGGCAGAGAGGAGATAGAATAGGAAGAGTGAAAGAGGGAGGATATTAGGAGTGTTGCAATACCCTGCATGAGTGATAAAGGGATTCGTTAGAACCAAAGCAATGCTGCAAAAAAAAAAAAAAAAAAAAAAAAAAAAAAAAAAAAAAAAAAAAAAAAAAAAAAAAAAAAAAAAAAAAAAAAAAAAAAAAAAAAAAAAAAAAAAAGAGGTCTGAAAAAGACAGACACTACAGAGAATGAAATCACAAAATATGGCAACGACTTGGACAAGAAGAATTGTAGTTTATTTTTAAGTCTCTCATGCTCACAGAAAGGAGAAAGGTCATGTGAAGATACAGTATGAGAAAATATCGATGATATTTCAAGAATTAAATCAACAGAAGTATCTTTGGGATATCAGAGAAGAGAAGCACTATAATTTGTTGGAAAAAGACTTGGACTCTGAACCAAGGAAATAATACGGATTGTGTTAGAGCTACACTCTTAGCTTGCTGTATGAAAATGCACAAGTCATTTACCTTCTCTGGTTTTGCTTTTTCTAATGATAAATAAGCAGATTTATCAAAAGTGACTGCCGGTCTATTTGGTTCCTTAACCTCAATTTTCTAGAACATTAAGAATTCTTACTTGCTATTTATGTCTCCAATGTTACTCTTTAATATGATGCCTAGATTTTTGCAAGTTTTATTTTTTTCATTTGAGATATTTTACTGTTTTATGCAAGTTTATATATTTTATGTATGTTTTATATAAGTTGTTACTGAAGTTAGACTATTCCTATTTATAGGTAAAAATTGGTTCGTTTGTGTTTTTTAACAAATCCAACAAAACCTAGACTATTAGTAAGAACCTTTTTGAATAGCATCAGTATTTGAAAGGTAATGATTTATAATTGATAATTATTTCTGGATATTTGCTAGTATATTTGTTTTCTATTTTTTAAATGGTAGCTTGTTGATTGTTGATTGAACACTGTCTTATTGAATATGTAATTTTAGCATAAACTTCAGGTAGCCACATTTCATTTCTTTAAGAGGCTTTGGATTGACTTAAAAACATAATGCAAATATGTCTTATTTTTCTTGTTAACTTAGGTAATCTTTACCAGATAATTCATAGAGCAATCTACTGAAAATTTTCCATCCAGAGGATCACAGAGACAAAAATTATAAAAATGACTATAATGGCATACTTTTTCCTGAATAATTATAATTACAGATGGTAAACCATACACAACATGTTTTATGTATTGATACTAAAAGATTACTTATGTATATCATATGATTATATATAATTCATTTGTGAAAAATTAAAGGTAATAAATCCTGTTAGAGTTTGATAATTAGAAAGTCAGTATTACAATTTTTAGAAGAGTTCAATTTATTCTTGTTAGAAAAAGTCAATTATTGAAGTAATATAGGTTATAGCAAATTGTAGTACAGAAATAAAAATAACTGAAGAACTTTATTTTATTGTTATTGTTTTTTTTTATTTTCTTGAATTGTTTTCATTTTGTACAGTATTTGATTTCTCCCTATGTGTAGTCCCCATAAATCTCCCACCACCACAGCACCCATGAACCATAACCATAGTCCCTTGTACTCTTCCCTCCCTTGTTTTGACCCCTATACCTCCTCCTCACCTGCTGTATGCCTCAGATCTATAGTTGCCTGCAAGTTTTGTCTTTCTTTTCTTTTTTTTACCCTTTGTTCAGTTTCCCTATATTCCTCCTGTAAGTGAAACCATCCTATATTTTACTTTTCCTCTTCACCTATTTCACTAAGCATAATCCTACTAGTTCCATTCATGTTGCTGTGAATGACATGAGTTTATCTTTTTTGATTGTTGAGTAGTATTCCATTGTGCATATAAACCACATCTTCTTGATCCAGTCATCTGTTTTGGGGCACTTACATTGTTTGCATATCTTAGCTATTATAAATAGCACTGCAATAGGGGCCTCTCTGGTGGCACAAGGGCTAAAGTTTCAGTGCTATCAAGCTAGCACCAGCCACTGGGGCACGAGTCTGATCCCCAGCCAGGGAGCTGATGCATATGGCGCAACAGACCCCTCCTGTCTCACCCACTGCTCCCCTCAGCAGTGTACTTCAGTAGATCCATCTGTTCTGCTCCCCACTCTGTCTCACTCTGTCTCTTGTGAATCCTCTCACCACCACCCCACACACACACTCCAGCTCTTGTATGAATAAAGAAAAATAAATCTTTAAAAAAAGAAATAGTTTTTCAATAAACATAGGAATGCACGTTTCCTTTCAAATTAATGTTTTTGTGTCCTTTGGATAGTTCTCAGGTATAGAATAACTGGGTCATATGGTAGATCCATTTTTGGTAATTTGAGGAACCTCCACAGAGCTTTCCATAATGGTTGGACCAAAGTAACTGAAACTTAAAATTGTTACTTACCTATACACAATTAAAAATAATTAAATACAATGACAATAATTTTTCCTTTGATTTCTTAGGATCACATCCAAAAATAGGTATAGGGATATAGGAGGGTCCACATATTTTTTTTCTATTTGAAGCTATTTCAAATTGTGATCTTCTTGAAAAAATTATTTTTAATGCAAGTCCTGTCATTTTAGTCATCTGGTTCCAGATTCCTTAATTATGTTATCTTTACTATTACCTTTCTTCATGCAAACATAAAGTATTATCTATTATTTTACTTTGGCCTGAGGACTCCCAATAGTATTTCCTGTTGAACAGGTCTGCTAGCAATAAATTCTTTCAATTTTTGTTTATTTGGGAATATCTTAAATTCTCTTTCTTTGGTAAGGGGTAACTTTGCTGGATATAGAGTTCTTGACTGTCTTTTTCTTTCAGCTCTTAAATGTGATTCCACCTCCTCCTATACCTTGCATAAGTCTTTAGTAAAAAATTTGGTTCATCATAATGAGACCACCTTATATTTGTGAGCTGTTTTCATCTTGTTCCTTTCAAGATTCACTTTCAAGATTCCTGTATTTTTTTAAAGATTTATTTATGCATACAAGAGCTGGGTTGTATGCCAGAGGTGTGGGGGGTGAGACGATTCACCAGAGACAAGAGTGGGGAGCAGAACAGGCAGAGCTACTGAAATTCTCTGCTGAGGGGAGCAGCTGGCGAGACAGGAGAGGTCTGTTGCGCCATGTGGGTTAGCTCCCTCACCAGAGATCGGACTCATACCCCAGAGGCTGGTGATAGCTTGATAGCACTTTGAAAGCATTGAGACTTTAGCCACTGTGCCACCACGGAGGTCCTTTCACTGTCTTTTAATACATTAACTATCATGAGTCTAGGTGAGTTTATCCTGTTTGGAATTTTGCAATGTTGGATATTTATATTAAGGCTTTTCCTAAAATTTTGAAGGTTCAGCTATCATTTCTTCAAATATTTCTTTAATCCCTTTCTTCATCTTCTGAGATTCACTTTTCATGTATTAGAACACTGTGATTTCACACAAATCATGGAAGCTATGTTTATATTTCTTCATTTATTTTTCCTTTTGCTACTCACACTGGATAATTTGTTTTATCCTCAACTCTACTGATTCATCTTCCTAGTCAAATCTTCTGTTAAGCCCTTTTTGTGAAATTTTCATTTATTTTACATTTTAACTTCAGAATTTCTACTTTTTAAAATTTCTGTCATTGTACTGCTATTTTATAATTGGTAAGACATTACTCCCCGACTTCCCTTTAATTCTTGGGACATTATTTTCTTTAGTTCTTTGAATGTACTTATAATAGCTGATATAAAATCTTTGTCTAGTAAGTCCCACATTTGCACTCCTATATGATTTATTTCTATTGACTTTTAAAATAATACCATGTAGCAACTCCGGAAATCAGATCCTAACTACTTTTCAGAGTTTTTTGTTATTGTTTTTTGTTACTCTTTCTTTAGTGAATTTCCTGAATGAATTATGCACATCTGTATCCTTTGGTGCATATGACTACTGAAGGTTCTACACATTAACTTAGTAATCAGGTAATAATTGAACAGAGATGTACTTAAATGACTTAAATCAGTAACTCTTCCATTCTTTACTGAGGTGTTCTATATGTATGCTGGGACATGCGTCCAGTGTTCTAGCGGATGACTCTTTATTAGTCTCCTTTTTCTTGTGCAGAAACTGAGTATCACTCACAGGTTAGAGAATAAGGCTTTTTCAGCTCCTTCCTGGGGCATGCCTACAGCCCTGTTACACCTATTGTCTTCTGTATCCCTAGAAATATTTTGGAACATTTCAAAACCCCCTATGGAAATCTCATTCCCCAAATTTTCCTTTATAAGTTTATTGGTCTTCCTCCCTTTTGTCCCAGCTGCTATTGCTATCTCATTTATCTGTGACATCAAACAGCCAATAATTGTTTTTAACAAAGGTACTTTTTGGAGGTAGGGTTTTTATCATTGAGTGAGCTGTGAGTTATTTCAAATAAAGACAAGTGCTGTGAATGGGGCTTGCTAGGTGCTGTGAGACAAATCAGATAATGACAATTCTCTGAAGATGAAGCTGTTTGGAGCTTCAAAACAATTCCACCTTTCCAGTGTCTGCTAGACTGCTGTTTTTCACAGCTACCATGGTTGCAAGGATGCTTATTTTCAATGCTACCTCAGAGCTTGGAATTGAAGAATGGAAATATAGCAAGTTAAATGCCTCCATGTTTGCTATTCTTACAGAAATTCGGCTATTTTTTCCTTGAGTAAAATTTCTTAAATCACGCAAGTCTTAGGTTAATTTTCAAAGTTTTGCAAACGTTGTTTTTTTGTTGTTTTTTTTTTTGAGGGCATGGTGTTCTCATTCTTTTATAGAGGAGTGGATTTTCAAAGGGCTCATCTCTACTGTCCCTAACGTGCCCCTTCTCTCCTTTGTTTTTAAAACCGGCTTTTTAAAATAGAAGCTATTATTATTTTATTTGTTGTCCTTCTAGGGGTTTATCTTTCTCAATATTTGATTCATAAATTCACATTTTAAAAATAATTCTCTACATTTGGTGTTGTATCCACATCAGTATTCCCAATGTTCTGAAGCTAGCAAAATAAGCAACTACATTAAAGGAAGTTTAAACACACCTGACTTAATGAATACATTTGATGAGATTCTATATAAAATGCCATTTTATGAGATTCTATATGGAGGTCAAAACATCCATATTATGCATACTTTTGCTAGTAAGAGACAATGAGCTACATTTTGTAATTCAGGGTTGAGAGAAAAGAACCAAATTCTATTGTAGTGAATTAGGTACATTGCATTACTGAAAAAGTAATAGCCATCAAGCTTTGATGTGAATAATGGAAATGATCCATTTCTTAAGCCAACTTGGAACAGGAGAAATGAGTTAGGATATAGTTTCTATAATACAAGTGAAAGGCAACAGCACTGAGGCAAAGATAGTTGTTAATGGAATTGAGGAAAAGAATAAAGAGTTTAGAATATTAGATTGAGAGGTGGTCCTTTATGCTGAAATCCAGATATGTTTCACTTTCCAAAATTTTTTTTAAAGATTTATTTATTTATGCATACAAGCTGGGGTGTAGGCCAGCGGTGTGGGGTGGTGAGAGGATTCACCAGAGACAGACTAGGGAGCAGAACAGCAGTGAAGTACACTGCTGAGGGGAGCAGCAGGCCAGGCAGGAGAGGTCTGCTATGCCATGTGGGAAGCTCCTTGGCCAGGTATTGAACTGGTGCTGCAGTGGCTGTAGATAGCTTCATAGTGCTGTGCTTAACCCGTTGCACCCCCAGGGAGGCCCCACTTTCCAAAATTTTAAGACGCATGTGTAGTTCATATTACATTTGATTAAAACATTCTGTGCCTTTTCTATATGATTATTTCTGATTTTGATTTAGCATTGCCATTATATTCTAAAAATATAAATATTCCCCTACATGGAGTGATAGTTCTACCTTTGTTATCTAGAGTAAATAAAAAAATGGGAAATTCAACCTCATTAATGTCATGGATTGGACATGGAAAAATCATAGTAGCTTGTTCATCAGTTCCAAACTATTAACCAGTGGTCGGAGCTCTTTAACAACCTACTTCATTCAGCCTACATTTCGATACTTAAGAGTGATGGGAACTTCAGTCACTGGGAACACTGGGGCAAATTAGATTCTTGGAAAACTCTTCTTTAAGTTGACTCAAAATCTGTTTCACTATAGCATTTGGTACAATTCTGTACCTTATGGCATGATTCTCCATTTCAGCATTATTCACATTTTGGACTGGGTAATTATTTATGTGGAGACTGTCCTCTGCATTGTAGAGTTTTTAGCAGCATGCCCTAAATACCCACTATGCACCAGCAGCACATTCTTCCCCTTGACTCTTTCTGAGTGGCTGCCTCACCCCACTTGAGAACAATTGCTCTAGGTGATCAAATGAACCAAAGGCTATGTACTACTAATGAAGTAAGTTTCAAAATTTCATTCTCTTAAACAATATGTCTTCGGGCAAGTTACCTTCCCTATTTGAGACTCAATTTCCTTACTGTGAAAGTAGGACTAATAATACCTACCTCACAGGGCTGGTGCGACATGCAGTGAAAGCAAATGAAAGGCACATAGCATACCTCCCAGTACTCAGTAAATGATCAATAAATGTTAGTTCCTCTCACAGTCTTAAAAAGTTCTTGCTGGTTGATTGACTCTGGTATAAAGCTGTTCTACAATTAAAGACAAACTGAGCAGTAGATGACTACAGACTTATATAAATAGGAATAATCTTTCCTGAGTCCTGAAGCAACCATGGCAGTGTGGGCGTACACTCCCACTAAATATACTCAGAGTGAAAATGAATTTCAGCCCACAGGCAGGCATTGTACTTTTATGGCCTTTAGGGCACTGTCAACTGTTGGCACTATTCTGCATTTCCTGCAGTCCATTCTCAATAAATGTTATGTTTGCATTTAAAGAGAGAGAGAGAGAGAGAGAGAGAAAGAGAGAGAGAGAACTTTAAGGAATAATGAATGGGAAGAATACATTTCCATGAATTAAAAAAAGCCACCCAAGTTTTCAAAGGAAGAGAACTGACTAAAGCAGTTTAAGAAAGGACTTGCTACAATCAGAGGTAAAGTTAAACTATAGAACAATTTTCTTCTTTCTCTCTTTATTAGAGTCACTAGATAACACAAAGGACACTTGGTTAAATTTGAATATCACATAAACAACAAATGCACTTTTAGTGTAAGTATACACCCAATTGTTAAATTCAAGATAACTATATTAAAAGGTCTTGCTATTATGCTCAGTGAAATAAGCCAGAAAGAAAAAGAAAACTATTGGATGATTTCACTTATAGGAGGAATGTAGGAGAACCAAAAAAGGGATCAGGAAAAAAACTGTAATAAATTAAAACACAAAATTAACAGGCAACTATAAATCAGAGATACTCTTCAGGGGAGGAGGGGGAGGGAGATGAATCAAACCAGGGGAGGGAAGAGCACAAGGAACTATGGCAATGGTGCATGGGTGAATTGGTGGTGAGAATTTTATGAGGACTACACCTGAGAGGAGAATACATACACTGTACAAAAAGTAAGAATAATGTAAAATATATATAATAAAAAATAAAATTAAATTAAAAATTTTGCTATTTACCTGAAAGTCAAAGGAGGTAAATAGCTCCTTTACCTACTTGCAATTCTTACAGTGGGACAGGAGGTAAGCTAAACTTTCATTGTGGTGTGAAAAAAGAGAGAAAACTCAAAAGAGATACCACAGGCAACCCCATCTCAGGAAGCATTGCAAGGGGCAGAGTGGCTATTCGACTCTCTAGTGATCTCTGGGTCCAATTTTGACATGTAAAAATAATTGGTTTCTAGCTCAAGTTAACCAGGAGCATCCTGAATCACTGAGAGTGCCAATAAACATAACATCATAATTATCTCTGTCCTTTATTAAAATGGAACAATTACCACTAGCTGTCTTCAAGTTATAACTATGGGGAAAATATAAGCTGAATCCTGGAGTATAAGGAAGGCTAGCTCTATGCAGACTTGCATTCATCAACCTTGCAATAACACTACCTAATTTTTCATAAGAGTTAATGTTTGAGGGAATCCACTTATCAAGTTAAGGAAGTGCATAATGGATCTTCCTGGTGGCACCCCCGGTTAAGTCTCAGCACTGTGAAGCTATCTACAGCCACTGCAGCATGAGCTCCTGCTGGGAGCTTCCCACATGGCATAGCAGACCACTCCTGCCTCACCCGCTGCTCCCCTCAGCAGTGTACTTCAGTAGATCTGCCTGTTTTGCTCCCCATTCTGTCTATGATGAGTCATCTCACCACCCCACACCTCTGGCCTACACCTCAGTTCTTATATGCATAAATAATTTTTTAAAATAAGGAAATGCATTCTGTGTTATTTTTCCCCAGTAGTTTGTTTTAATGGATAGTAAAATACAATTACTATGATTATTCATCTCTGAAATCTTAGACTCAGGATAAGTACTTTATAAAAGAGTGCAGGTATTTATTGAGTGACTAAATGAAATATAATGTATCACTTGCTTCATCAAAAGTAAGAGAATAGGGCCTCCCTGGTGGCGTAAGAGTTAGCTCAGCCTATTACCGCTAAGGCCTGGGTTCAATCTAGGCCAGGGAGCTAGCCCACATGACACAGCAGACCTCTCCTGTCTTGCTCACTGCTCCCCTCAGCAGCGTATTTCAGTAGATCCACCTGTTCTGTTTCCCACTCTGTCTCTGGTGAATCTTCTCACCTCCCTACACCTCTGGCCTCTACCCCAGTTCTTCTGTGCAAAAATAAATAATTTTTTTTTTAAAAAAGAGGAAAAAAGAAAAAGAAGTAAGAAAATATTTAATTTGGCTTTAGTACAAATGTGCAAATTCACTCAACTTGTCCAAATATGCCACTGATATGATCATTTTCAACATAATTTATTTCTTCAACAAAAAGGTATTTCTAACACTCATTAAGTTAGTTAATAAATATCCTTCTGTAGATTTTGATAACATAATTGCTGTTTAATAAAAGCATTATACTTGAGAGTGCTTATTGGTGATTAAGACATTGCAGGTAACTGAAACACACTTCCAGTGTTTTTTCCAAAACTAACAAAAATTACTAATGCATAGATTGGAGTTAATTTCATACACGAAACATATCATTTGTCCTGAAGTATTCTTATATGATATCAAAAAAAAGTAATTTCCAACACAAACACTACCCCACTTCCTGTTCAAGGATAGTGGTATGCTTATGTTTATTCAAATGCATAAATACACTAAAATTGACCTGTGTCCACATTTAAAACTGCATGTAATTTTAATGTGATTATGCATCTGAGAATTTTTTGTAATGGCCCTAATTTCAAGGATCTAAATATTCACTTTTCCATTACTATTTATATACTTACTAAATTTTTTTTATTCAATCAAATTATGTCATACAACAAAGTATGGTTTAATTTGTGTCTCCCTTAAAGCATTTTTATATATATTATGTTTTAAAATAAAATGTTCTAAAGACCAGACGATTTGTTTTATTTCAGAAATATGATAAGCAACAAACCATGCCAGTCTATTCAATAACTGAGACACCCACACATTATTCCAAATCAGTAGGTGCTTTGGATTTAACATTTATTTGAGCCCTTTGGCCTTTCTTTAATTGATTTTATTTTCATCTTTTCCTTATTGACCTAGTCTATCTTCTATGGGCTATATAAAAATTAAGGAAAAGTCTGCAAAAAGTAAAGAAAGAAAGAAAAAGGTGCTATTTTGTTGCATAGAATTGCTTTCTAGAACAATGCTGAATATTATATTACAGTGACACAGATTATAGTAAGAATGCAGTTCTTCTCTCATTATGATGAATTTAATGAAAATGATAGGTGGATTCAAATAAAACCTGTCAAAACATGCTAAGATTTCAATCTCTTCCTTTGATGCTCTATATAGCCCTGTTTCAAGAAGTCATTATCTTTTTTGAAATTAAAACAAAAGCTCACAGTTTAAAGAAACTGTCACATTCATAATATATGCAATACATATATTTCCATGCTACAGTCTTGACAATTTAGGAGACACTTTTCTGTCAAAGCACTATTCAGTCAGCACTTAATCAGTTTGCCATTAAGTCTAGGGAATTTTGAAATTCTAAAGATGATGTATAGTGGAAAAAGCATCAAACTAAGAATCAGCTGATCTGAATTCCAATTTTAGCCCTGTATTAGTTTCTAATTGCTACTGTAATAAGTGAACAAAACGTAATGGTTTAAGACAACACAAGTGTATTATCTTACAATTCTGAAGATTACAAGCCTCAGTTTTCATGTCTTTCAGATAAATACCTAGATTAATATATGTTGGCTCATATAGTTGTTGTATTTTTGATCATTGAAGAACTGTCATATTGTTTTCCATAGTAGCTGCACCAAATTACATTCCCACCAATAGTATATGAGGTTACACTTTTCTCCACATATTTTCCAACACTCATTGTTTCTTGACTTTTTGATCATAGCCACTCTAAGAGGTGTGAAGTGATAGGTAATCATGGTTTTGATTTGCTTTTTCCTCTGGCTCAGCAATGAAGAAATATATCATCATTTTAGTTCTCTCAAAGAATCATGCTTTGGTTTTATTAATTTTACCTGCTTTTATTCCCTACTTCCTAGACTTTTGACTCTATTCCATTTTTTCTAGCTTCCTTAACTGAACTTTTTACTCATTAGTTTTCAGTCATTGCCCTGTTTCCTCATAAACTTAGTCAAAGCTTTAATTTTAAAAAAAAAAGATTTATTTATTTATTTATTTATTTATACATACAAGCTGGGGTACAGGCCAGAGGCGTGGGGAGGCAAGAGGGTTCACCAGAGACAGAGTGGGGAGCAGAACAGGCAGATCAGAAATATACTGCTGAGGGGAGCAGCAGGTGAGGCAGGAGAGGTCTGCCGCACCATGTGGGATTCTCCCCAACTGGACGTCGAACTTGCATCGTGCACTGCCCACAGCTCCACAGCACAGCGCTCAACCACTGCACCACTAGGGAGGCCCAAAGCTTTAATTTTTTTAACCAAATGCTGCTTCAGATTCATCTCACAATTTCCACATGTGGTGCTTTATTGTCATTCATCTGTAAGCATTACATCACTTCATCTTCATGATTTCCTCTTTAACCATGCAATAATTTCATAGTTGCTGCTTTTAAGCTTTAAGACATATGGAATTTTAAGCTATTCTTTGGTTACTGATTTCTAATTTTAAAGCATTGTTGTCTTGTTATCAGAGAATAGAATCAATAAAATACTAATTCTTTTGAATATATTGAGGCTTCCTTTGTGATCTAGTTGTAGTGGATATGGGTTGCTCTGCCCAGGTGGTTCTTCAGGCTGAATTTACCTATCCTCCAGCTGTTCGTAAGGCTCTTGCTGGTTCCAGAATGTCTCTCAAGAGAAAATCACTCTCAGATGCAGAGAAATGTTCCTGGCAAGGTTATTCCCCTTCTCTGGGGTATTCTGTAGCCAATGATGCCACTTGTCTCATTTTAGATAACCTCTGAAGATCTTTCCCAATGACAGATCTTTTTTTTTTTTAAGATTTTATTTATTTATGCATATAAGCTGGGGTACAGACCAGAGGCATGGGGCAGCAAGAGGGTTCACCAGAGACAGATTGGGGAGCAGAACAGGCAGATTTATGTCGCCACTGCTAACAGCTCCACAGCGCAGCGCCTAACCGCTGCACCACCAGGGAGGCCCCCAATGACAGATTTCAACTACATTTGTCAAGCCTCACTTGCAGCCTCACTGTGGCTCAGTTTCCCTCTCTGCCTAATCCTGCTTAATTCTCATATATATACAAGCATATCTCAATGAATATCCTGTAAACATATATCCACCTCAGAATCTGTTTCTAGGGATTTAAGAGATTAGTGAAAATTTAATGTAGGATGTATGTTCAAGATAATATGTGTATTGTGTTTACTGGCGTAAAGTTCTAAAAGCACATTGTAAATCAAGCTGATAATTTTTTTTGTCATCTTGATCATTTTTGAGAGACACTGCTGAAATCTTTCAGTGTCAATTGCTATTTTATCTATAGTTCCCCATTCTCTATATTGTAATATTTTGTATTTTGAGACCGTATTGCTAACTGCATGTGTGTTCAAGAACTTTATATATTCTTGATCATTAGCTGTACATAATAATTTTCATTAATGCTTGACATTTATTTGCATCAGTTGCTTCTAATCTTATACTACAATTTTACTTTCACTTAGCTGCTATTTTCCTACTCCACCTTTTTTTCTAAATTTTTATTTTTACTCTAGATCCTATAGCCTAAATCTGAGAGAAAGTCAAAGAATAGCAAAGATATACTGAACAGTTAAAAGGGTTTTAGCCTACTGTGAGGAGAAAGAATGGCTCAGAGTGGAAGAGTCAAAGAAATAATTATCTATTTTCTCTCCTCCAAGCATGTCAACAACATGCCCCAATTTGTCCTCCATGGTTCATGTCTGATCTTGTTGCTATAATACAACAGGGAGGGCAGGGCTTCAACACCCATGGATTGTAGGGTAGTATCCTACCTGGGGAGAGCAGTCGAAAGCAAAGAACATAGCCCAAAAGCCCAACTGGATATTTTTGAAAGACAGTATTAATATTTTAGTTAACCGGTCAACTAATCAAAATATTAACATTTTAGTTATTACTGACACACCAGGATTAACCTGGACAAATTGGCCCATATGGTCTCCTTAGTCTCCCCATGAACTAGATAATTAGAACAGTGTTTTAGAGGAAGAAATTCAAAGACATGGAACAAAAGAGAAAGGCTAAAATTCTTTTCACAACTGAAGAAAATATTATTCAGCTTAAATAAATAGCAAATTTAAGTAATCAGAACTCAACGTATTGCAGGAAATATTAATAATGCATAATGCATATCTAAATATATCTCAGACAAAAACTTTAAAATGAATAATAAAAAAAATCCTCTATTTATGAGGAAAAAAAGTCACTCTACAGAAAAAAAAAAGGAGAACCATGCTTACTTCAGATTCTGTCTTATTCCATCATACATACTTAATGTAAGAAAACAATAAAATAACTTACAGGGGATTTGAGAAGGGAAATAATGTGATCTTTAGAGATTATAATCAGCCAACTTACGTCTTACACATTAATAGAAGAAAAAAAAGATTCTTAGATATACAAGAGCTAAAAATTATGATATTCAGTTAATTGGGCAAACAGGAAATCAAAATAGGAAGTCAAATGAAGAATTCATGGAATAAAAACTTCTGGAGAGAGTTCCTATGAGACTTTAAAGAAATGTAACAACATATTCATCAGAATAGTGATGATATCAGGGACTACTACACAGACTCAGCCCAACACAGCATGGAACCTGTGAGAAAGTGGAAGTATTCAGAATTCTTTTCAGAACATCAAAATGAAACTTAAAGCAAGAAATCTTATTTTAAATTATTATCCTGTTCAATGAGAAAAATACTGTAATTTTTTACAAAGAATTACTCCATAAAAGTCATTTTCTCAGGCAAGTGGCCAACAAACTCATAAATCCCAGTAAGTATGATGGAAGCTTCTGTACTGAAGAATTTAATCATTCTTGGGGGAAAAAAAGTCTATAAAGAGAGATACCAGAATATGACTGACTTTCCTTCATTATTTGGATAAAATAGGCTTTTCTTTGTGTTATTTTCCTAAAGTTTAACCTAGCAGTGAACAATATTACTTTGTAAATTAAAATAAAAAACCTTCTTATGAAAAATAATCAAATGCCCAAATATAGATTTTACAGGAAAGCATGCTATTAATTCTAAACTCAGGTCACCATTTCTCCTAATCCTCTTGAATTATCCCTCTAGGGATGGCTTTTTTCTATTGAAACAACAAGAATATCTCTTCAGGTAACAGAAGATACAGAATGGAAGGGAACTTAGAGGCGTTTTAATGCTATTTTGTTCTAAGGACATATGGCAATGCCTGGAGATAGTTTTGGCTGCACAAGTGAAGAGGGGATGAGCTACTGGCATCTAGTGGATAGAAGCTGGTGAGGCTACTAAACATCCCACAATGCATAGCACTGGCCTCCAAAACAAATAATTACCCACACCAATATTCTAACAATTTCAAAGTCAAAATGACTGATTAAATTATATATCTATTTAAACACAGAGTCAAACAGATTGCGACTCTTGTCCATGATTGAACCATTATTATGTGACAAAGAGTGTAAGCAAGTGACACTGTTAGTACATGGTGAAAAGAAAAAAATTACAGGTGATTATTTAAGAATGTAGTTTTTTATTTTATTTTTTGGTGCTTTTTTAAAAAGTGGTTGTTTTTAGCTTATAAGCAGAGAAATGGCAATAGTAAAGCTCCACATCTTTCATGCTCACAGTTACCATCTCTTCCGTGGTCAGGGACCATGCAGTTTCCAAACCAAGCAGGTGAAGGTTCTCCTACTATCCCTCTGCTGGTCAGCCTACCACATGGTCCCCTGAAGTCTATCAAGGTGGTTGTTCCTCATTTTTCTGAAAGAAAAAATTACTTTTTCTCTATAGATACTGAGGGCCAAAAGTGAGGAGTAGAATTTTAAATTGTCTGCCAGGTGTTGTTTATTAAAATCATTACTCAGTCTTTGAGGAGAATGAATTCTGTCTGCAGGCTGCCAGGTCATCAGCCCTAAAAGTTTATAGTTTCATCAATTTTCTTTATGTGGATACAGACAAGACCCAGCATTAACCCCCTCCTTGTTCTTTTTAAGCACATTTTCCTCAGGCCATTAGATAGAGGCAGATATAACTGAGGTGAAGCTATTTTGGGCCAGGTAGTATTTGAATTTTAATTTTCTAGAAGCTAAAGTCAAAGAATTATATATAGTCTCTCAATTAGAACTACCAGATTTGAATCTTGTCAAATTTAATCGGGATTATTGGATCTGTGAGACTGCGAATTATGTAAATGTGCTACCCATAGATGTTAATTTATTGGGGCTTCAATAAGAAATAATCTGATCAAAGGGATGTGTATGAAAATAATACTGAGTCTATATCCAAAGGTAAAACAAGAAAATGGAGATGTAGCAATCAAGTAAGAGATCAGATATTACAAAAGTAGAAGAAAGTTGTGATCAGGTATAAAAATATGGATATGTTAAGAATTGTAATTTTTCTATGTTTTTAAGGAGAAATAATTTTATTTTATTTTTTCTAATTTTACCGAGATACAATTAACCTAAAGCATAATGATTTGATATTTGTACATATATTTGTACAAATGTAAACTTAATGATCACCACAATAAGTTAGTTACTATCCATCACCTCACATAGTTATAATTTTGATTCTTGTGATGAGACTTTTAAGATTTATTCTCTTACAGAATATAGACTTTCAGTTATGAAATAAATAAGTTCTGGAGATGTAAGGTACAACATGCAGACTAAAAATAATACTGTATTGTATATTTCAAAGTTGCTCAGGAATTTTCTTATAGAGGCTATACAGAACTCAGTAATTAGGATTCAATGTTAGTTTTAAGAATAATTTTAAATGCCAGAATTTGAGGAGAAGACTTGGATTTCTTTTGTTCAGAACCCAAAATAAGGGATGTCAGTAGTGAAGCAAGGGCCTAACGGTACATACCAGAGGCCAAAGGAAGCAGAAACTGCAATGAATAACCTCATAATGGAGTTAGTCTGAAACAGACCTAGATCCAAAAACTGAGCAAACATGACTCATACAGTCAAGCAACTGTATGAATCCAAGCATTGCACCGATACAAAGATCAAACTTAAGGGAGATAAAAATACTAGAAGGGGCAGCTTAGGGTAGCTTTCAAGTTACAAAGCTTAAGCAATCTAATTCCACATGAAACGAACAGGGAGGTTAGAGAGACAGCAGAAAGCACGTATGTTTTGAAGCAAAACAGATCTAGCTTTCCACTCCAGCTTTTTCTCCTAAGAACTTCTTACTTCTCCCTTATTTCCATATTTCTCATCCATGTCAAGGAGAAATTAGTGCAATGTTTTGCCAGTACTCGTGTCAATTAGACAACTACAGGGGGGCATCTGACCCTTGGGGAGACCTCATGGTCTGAAGGTAGCAATTGATTGCTGAAGTGTCCGGGTCCCAATCATTAAGTTATTTTGTCATAGTTATTGTTTTTAACAATTACTTTATCATAACCAACCTCATACTTAAGCTTCTTATTTTGTACCAAATTGAAAAGGAACTGAGAAAGCCTACCATACTACATCTCATTGAAACTTGCAAAAAAAAAATTCATATATAGACACAACTAATTGGACAACTTTGTCTTGTAAAAATATGCAAGGAAGGAAAGTATGAATAAAGATACACAGAGAACAGTGAAAATATTTGAGCTGAAATATCTACATATTTCAGTACAAAAAATATAGAATTCAGAATATACTTCATTTAGACCAATTTACACTGTCTAGCAAATACCTTTGTACACAGCAGAGAGACTTTTTTAAATTAAAAATATGATCCACCAAAGAAAAGTCATTTAAAGATATCAGAACTTTCAAATTTATTTATTAGAAGATTGTGGGCAATCTTATAAAAATTTTAAAAAGACTATATTAAAATACTCTTTTCAGAACCATATCAGTGTTTCTAATAACATCTTTTTACGCATAGCCTGATAAGCATTAACTAAAAATTCTGACTAAAATCTTGCCAAAGATCCTACCAAAATAATTCAGTAAATACAGTTTTACTGAAATAAGAGTTTAACTTCTCAAATTCTCCAACTGAAAGTAATAGTCAAGTCCAAGAGGAAGACCCAGGCTTTCTTGTTCCTTAAGATGTCCCTAAATTATCCAATGTACAGTGCCAGCCATACTGTGCTTGTGTTATTTTTCTGATGCTCAATCAGTATAATAAATTATAGCATTGAATTGTAAATCCAATGTAATGTAATGGCTTGTCCACAAATGTTGATATACATAACATCTATAATATATAAAAAATTTAATGACTGCCTAGTAAAATGCACTAAGAAAAGAAGATATTAAGCACTTTTTTCATGTTTTGGATATCTTCTTTTCAAAATGTCCAAGTCTTCTGCTATGGGGTGTAGAGATGTCTTTTCTTAATGATCTGTAACAATTCCATACATATTCAGAATATGAGGATGGTATCAGATACATGTATTGTGAATTATATTATGAAAATTCCAGTCTATCATTTGTCTTTCTCTTTTCTTAGTGCATTTTACTAAGCAATCATTTTTAACTGCAATGAAGTTCTAATTTATTTATTTATTTACTTTCTTAACATCTTTATCTACAGTAAGTTTATAAAGACATTTTCTAGTTCTACTCTAGTTCTCATGTTTAATCTATGATATATCTCAAATTAAATTTTGTATATGGTGTGAGTTAGGCGTAAAAGTTAATTTTTTCCCATTGAATCATCAATCCAATATTTTGAATGCCATTTACTTTTTGAAATCTTTCTTTCTCTACTGAATTTCATTAGTGTCTTTGTTAAAATAACTGCTTTCATTCATACCAAAACAGAGAGAGAACAAAGAGAAATTTGAGGTCATCTTAGTCATATAAGCAAAGTGGACCTAACAGTAGCTTTTGCATCAAAAACAGTCTCATTTCTTTGTAACCATTCCTTATTCACACCATATATAAGGAATGCCATCTTGCTCTTTTAATGATGTAGATCATAACAGTTATGTCCAGACATACCTGATTTATAAATGGCCTTGAACTGAAGTTCATTTCTGCTTGTTTTGGGGTGATATGTTCTTCATCTGCAATGGTTCATACTTGGAAAAGTTCTTATTTGGGAAACTGGAAGTTAGTTCCTTCCCCTGATTGGTACAGTGGGTGGCCCTGACTGTATCACTGATCAGTCTTTGTTTTTATTGTCCCTATCTATCAAATGATGATATCAGATGGTTGATGCAAAAGCCCTTTGGCTCTCACATTCTAGGATTAAGAGAAGAAAATGGAAGTTATGACTTGATTAAATGCCATGTGCTTTATCATCCATTAGTGTGTTTTATGGGAGAGGAAAGAGTAAAGAGTTTTTTTCTTGCCCACTTCTTTTATTCAACTACCCAATCCAATTAACTCCAATTAAATCTGTAGTTTTAATTAGTTTGTCTGATAGGTTTTGTAAAAACCTTGTAAATGTAAATCTCTGCCCTTTCTTTTTAAGGCTTGGCAGCTGTCTTGCTCCTTTTAATTTGAA
Organism: Scalopus aquaticus; assembly: GCA_004024925.1. Taxonomy (NCBI): domain Eukaryota; kingdom Metazoa; phylum Chordata; class Mammalia; order Eulipotyphla; family Talpidae; genus Scalopus; species Scalopus aquaticus. Next base: position 143,006 of record PVIJ01002668.1, read on the forward strand.
CTTCTCTCATCCATTTGTGCCACTTCTGATTCATTATTCTTTGTTCCTATCTATTGACTTTATTTCCCTTCTCTTCTCCTTATAGTATGACACATTGCTTAAACAGTATTTTAGAAGGAGATTCACAAAGATTTAAATTACTTAGAAACTATTTTGCTCATGGGAAAATTAATTATTGTTGAGGAGCATCGAGCCTAGTTGAGATGTGGCAGCAACCCAGATACATGTTTTAAACACATTTCCCAGACATTATACCGTACATCATCCTCCCATACCTGCTGAAGCTGAACCTGTCATGTTTCCTGAGCACTTCCAAGGAAGCCCCCACGCCCATATATAGTTTCTATGGCTGCACAACTTCACTGATGCTTGGTCTTATAAATTTCATGTGTTTGTGTATTGTCATTTATTAGAATTATGCATATCAAAATAAATTTGTACTAGGAATCTAAGTTTCATGAGGGCAACACTTTTTGTCTATTTTTTAAATTTCTACATTCCTAGCACCCAAACCAAAGCTATTTAAAAGATTTTTCACAAATACTTGTTGAATGAACTGAATGAATAAATTTGTAAATTTTCAAGTGAATGAATGTGTTAAATTAATTAAATGCACTATAGAATTTTTATTTTAACTTCAATTAATGCTTGTCTGATATTATTAAAGATTTATACATTGAATAATTACTATGTCCCTATTGTTATGCTCAAGATTTTAATAGACATTCCTTCATCTACTACTCAAAATAATTTTATCAAGGAGTTACTATTATTTTTATTTTTAAATTATTAAGGTCAGATTTTGATAGGATAAATTTCTTGCTGAAGATACCAGAGTTAGTTAGTGGCAAAATAAGATACATGTATCAAAAAATACATGTATCAAATACATGTATCAAAAACTGTAGACATGAAGGAAAGAAAATAAATTCTACTCCCACCACATAACTACTATAAGGACCATATATATATATTTTTTTTTCTTACTTATGAACTATACCTAATATATTAAAAATGACTGCTATTTCTAGAGAAGACAATGGAACTATTGTCTATTAATATGATATTTTAATTTTCCCTTGCCTCAAATATTCCATTCCACAACTAGAAATTTTCCAAACTGCATCCAAACCTTTCATTCATTCCTTCCAAGTACTCTTTGGTTTCTTTTAAGTTTCTCTCTTCTGAGAGGACTTCTCTGACACCTACCATGCCACTATTATGGTCTGGCACACTTCTGGTAATGCTAAGGAGTCATGGATTTGATACTTGTTAAAGTATTTATAACAGAGCACCTGGTGTTTATCTGTGTTCTCCCCCAAAACACTAAAACATGTAAATTTACACTGTGTTCTAGGTCCCTATACTGAATTCCTCAATGTATTTCTTGAATGAGTTAACGAATAAACATCATGAATTTTCACCAAGTCACACCCTGCCCAGCCTTCTGCTTTCTTTTTTACTATATATTTACATTTTATTTTTTTAATATATATTTTTATTGTTATTTATGTCTTTTACATTTTGTATTCCCCTTGGGTAATCCACCACCAATTCACCTGTGATCCATCTCTGTGGTCCCTTGCGTTCTTTTCTATTCCATGTTGTGCCCTTATCCTCCCCTCCTCCCACCCCCCACCCCCTTCCACCCTCTGAGTGTCTCTCTCCTATTTGGTTTCCTTATAGTCCTGTTATAAGTGAAACCATTCAATATTTTTCTTTATCTTTCTGTCTTATTTCACTGAGTATGATCCCCTCTAACTCCATCCATGCCACTGCAAATTGCATGTGTTTATCTTTTTTGAATGATGAATTGTATTCCATTGTGTACATGCTCAACATCAGTTATAATCAAGGAAATGCAAATCAAAACCACTATGAGATACCACCTCACACCTGTGAGGATGGCACACATTAAAAATACAGGCAACAACAAATGCTGGAAAGGATGTGGAGAAAAAGGAACTCTTCTACACTGCTGGTGGGAATGTGAACTGATCCAACCACTACGGAAAGCTGTATGGAGATTCCTCAAACTGCTAAACATGGAGCTTCCATACGACCCAGCAATACCACTTTTGGGAATTTACCCAAAGGACACAAAAACACTAATCCAAAGGATACATGCACCCGTATGTTCATTGCGGCACTGTTCACAATATCAAAGGTATGGAAGCAACCCAGATGTCCAAAAATAGATGATTGGCCTTCTGCTTTCTTATGCTCAGAATTACTCATTGGCAAGAGCTCTGATGACCATGGAATGGAGCAACAGAGGCCTCAAAGGGAAATAACCCATCACCTTAGTCTTGAATGTCCATTTCCCAAAGTGACTTCTCTGCCTCATAAAAACTCTCCATGAATACAAAGATAGTGATTTTCAATCTTTTATATTCTTGGGCACACTTTAAATTCCAGAATTGCATCCTAACTTGAAAATTACATTTTTATTCACAGGTATTCCACTATTTCCACAGCCCCTTTTCAGCACTGTCAGTTATTGAGTAGTGCATTTGACTACATTACTTCCTTCACTTGACAAGTCCCATGTGTTCCTTAAAATAAGGTATTCCCATGTCATACTACCCTTTTTGTTTTACTCACAGCAAGGAGGATTCACCTGCATAAAATCTTGCACACAGACTGCAGCTCAACATTCCATCTCCTATATGTCAAAATAATAACATCTACCCTCTAAAGCAAATTTTACACATCATTTAAAATTTGATGGCTGGCCCAATACTGAAGAGTTTTCTGACATTTGAGTTCCATAGTTGATGTGTTGAAAACCAAAGAGGACTTTTCCCACCTGCATTGTTTCTGACTACCAGTGAAAAGAATTTCACTATGGCCCTTTTGAACTCAAAAGCTCATGCTTTCTTCAAACAAAAATTTTAACATGATAATCAAAAGTGACATAAAAATAGGGAGTTTTTGATTCTTTATTCCAGGAATTGTTCAATCGCAGCACCGTTTTCACAAATATTTCCATTTTTGTTAGTATTATTTTATCAGGTACTAAAGTTGGTTTTTGAAAAGAAGATGTCAAAGATACCACAGAAATCCAACAAGTGTTCTAGAAACTCCAGGGCAGGCATTCTGATCCTCTTGGAAGGCCCATGATGGGCCACTGTGACTCCCTTTTCTTTAGGAAAAATGCAGAATTGAAACATCTAAATTGAACTCATAAAATAGATTAGAAAGAGATTCAGGGGATTCATATAGGGTTTATTTCTCTTCATTTTATAAGACCCAAATCCACCCAAGGATTCTGTGCTCCTCGATATGCATGGCACAGCACTGTGTCCCCCTGCTGCACCCTACAGGACTGGGCTGTCCTTTCTTTTTAAGGCTTGGCAGCTGTCTTGCTCCTTTTAATTTGAACTTCTTTCATCCATTTGTGCCACTATTGATTTATTATTCTTTGTTCCTATCTATTGACTTTATTTCCCTTATCTTCTCCTTATAGTATAATATGTTGCTTAAACAGTATTTTAGAAGGAGATTCACAAAGATTTTATCTTTTTTTTAAAATATTTATTTATTCATGCATACAAGCTGGGGTACCGGTCAGAGGCAAGGGGTGGCGAGAGGGCTCACCAGAGACAGAGCGGGGAGCAGAACAGGCAGATTGATGGAAATACACTGCAGAGGGGAGCAGCGGGCAAGACAGGAGAGGTCTGCCGCGCCATGTGGGAATCTCCCCGGCTGGGCATCGAACTCGCATCGCTGCTGCCAACAGCTCCACATCGCAGCGCTTAAACCCTGCGCCACTAGGGGGCCCCTCACAAAGATTTTAAATTACCTGGAAACTATTTTGTGAAGTGTTCTGATGGTGCAGCATACAGACTGCAGAGACATGGGCCTAGAGACTGAGAAAGAAGGGCTATTAGTGCTGCTGCAAAAATGACCCAGCCTCCCATACATCAACTTTCACCACTGATTGGACCCCTCTGGGCCCCTTCCCCACCCCTTGGCTAAGCAATTGCATACAAAATTGTATCCCCCGACATATCAAATACTGAAATGCCAAGCCAAAAGAAGGTTTTTTAAAAAATCACATCACCATAGGTCGGAAAAGTGGAAGTTTTTGACACTTTTGAAAAAATAGCAAGCTGGAATTTGGCAAAATGAGCAGAATAAAGGTGCCAATAGATGGCACCTTGAGTCCTCCACAAAGAGAGAACAAATTTCCAGAATCCAACCACAAAGACATGGAAGATATTTTCTTCCAATCAGATACAAAGTTCACATTTAATGTGATAAAGAACTTCAAGGAAATGAAAGAAAACACAGAAAAGCTCATCAAAGATATGCAAGAACAACAAATTAATGTCCTGATAAATAAACTTATGATAGAAGATAAAAACTGAAATGTTAATTCTGAAAATAATGGAGATACAGGATGTAATAAGATCAATAGAGGAGATAAAAATTCTGGAGAAAACTATGGGACTAGTAAAGACCAAATGTAAGATCCAATCAGTGACCTCGAAGATGGCAATGCACAACGTATCCATTTGGAAGAAGAAAGAGAACTAGGAAGAGAAAAGAATGAAAAGACACTTTAAGAATTACCTAGATCTATGAGGAAATTCAATATAAGAGTAGTGGGTATTCCAGAAAGGGAAGAGACAGAGATGGGAACAGAAAATTATTAAAAAAATAATAGAGGGAAATATCCCAAACAAGGCGGGGGGGGCGGGGCAAGAGCAAAGTAGAAAAAAGACAGGATGGACTATGGTGGAAGAGTTTCAGGGCCTTCATTGTGGGTGTAGTGTGGTAACATACACTTGAAGGATGTGATCTTATTCTTCTAAATCATATATAGTGTTACAAACCAACGTTACATCAACAAAGATATCTTAAAATAAAGAGATGTGACAAGCAAGATGTGATAAAAATTGTAAATATAAGAAGATGGACATCTGCTGTATTTCCACAGCACTCTTCCCAATGCTCTATGCTGACACTTATAGCACTGAATTATAAGTTAAAGTAATGGGCCCACAAATGTTGACATATATGATATCTATAATATTTATGATATATTATAGATTGAATTGAGCATTGAAAGTTCCATACTATCACAAGGAACTGAACCCAGCACTAAAGGATTATCAAGAATTGGATAATATAGGTGAATAAAGATATAGCAGAAGCAATGAACTCGACTTGCCAGTGGGGCAGTTAGTAGATTAATCCAAATACAGAAACAGGGATGGTTTTAGAATCCTTCTTCTCCAGTCAACTTAATCTTAGTGATACAAGCTTTTCTAGTAAAGAAAAATAATTTACAATCTTCCGACTTTTTGTCACAGCTCAATACTTCTAGTGATTGATTCAGATCCTTTGGGCTCTTTGTGACTGTCAGTTATTTGGAGGTTACAGAGCAATATGAATAAGTAAAAGGACATTTATCACAAATTAAATGTCTTATTTATGAGGAAATAAGCTATTTCATTAAAAGTTTCATTACTTATTGAGAAAAATGCAAATAACTTGGGAAAACATTATCTGAACAACTTGGGAGATGTTGAATGATTAGTTACATTTTTTAATGGCAAGAAGCTTTCTCGTAGGAAAATGTCATCTGTAATGTTACCATTTAAAAATCAGTAATAAAACCAGAAACTAATGGGAATTTGAATGCAATACCAAAGAGCCAGGGAAATAAATGTCACCAGTTTTCAGAAACAAGTTCTCTTCTGGCATCTATCATTTAATTTGGTTTTGCTCAATCTTAGCCTTTAAAAAATGAAAAGCTTCTAGTCACAATCTCTGAGTTGATTTAGGAAGTCACTATCTTCAATAATTTTCCATTATACAACGGGTGCTGTTAATGTTTCTGAGAAGTCATAGCCTCCAGAGAAACATAGGTAATTATACATTCATGTTCATCTCCTTAATCAGTTTGCATTCACTGAACACTTACCATGTTCTAAGCATTGCTAGTCTCTCAGAGACTGAGGAAAATGGAAAGTGAAAATAAGGTCACATGGCACTCACTTGTCCATACCTTTGACTGTTGTCTGAACTCTGCAGACCTGAGACATGTTTTTCAGAACATTTGAAGACCTTTTTACATTATTGTCAGGACAGCTATAGGATACCCTAGAGTCACACTAATCTGTTCCTCTCACATCTGCCTTATGGCATGTATTGGAAGGATAAACAAATTTTCTTCGCAAGCCTTCCTCAGATGTTATTCCTTCAGTTCTTGCTGTCAGTCCCCACTATCACAGCTTTCATAATTTTGTTCTCTCTGACTCAGACTGTAATTATCTTGTCTTCCTAGCAGATCTCTCAAATTCTCAGCAACTTCTCCTGAGAAAAAAATGTGTTTGTGTGCAATATTAATTTTACAACAAATCATTTGGAGAGACTGCCAGTTATCTCTAATTTCACCATTCATTTAGTTATTCATTCAACAAATTCAACATCAAATTCCTGTGCCACACTCTACGGCTATAATAGTGAGCAAGAGAAGCAACCTTGCCAAAATAAATCTTTTAGTCCAACCTATATTCAAATATGTAAAATCTAAAATGTTTCTTTCACTAAGAAACCAATAAAGTATATTTGTCTTTACTAAAACAGAACTGTAAAACAAATTTACCTGACATTCCACATATATCTAGTTAAATCCCATTATTGTTTCTAGAAACCAAGTATAAGAACCTCAGGGCCAAAACTATTAAATAACATGACAAAATGACTGTCAGTCACTGGAATTAATTATAATGATATATTATATTATTAATAATTATATATCATTGTTATAATGGGGTAAATACATTCATTTCATTAAGGTGGTGTGAAAAGTAAGTGGTATTTGCATATAAAATATTCAGCATTTATTAGATGCTCAAAAATATTGACACATTTTTATTCTTAATTCTAACTAGTACTCATAAAATATTAATATCCCAAACCAATATAATGTTACTGTTTCGCCAAATAATACTCTTTACATATGCCCACCTGTAGTGTTCCTAATAATTTTAAAATATTTAAAGCCTCTGATATCATTAAAGTTATCATAGAATTAAACTTGTTCCATTAAAAATTCAAGGAAGCTTTACTCCTTTCCTATTCTTAATCCATGAAAGTAAAGAGTATCCAAGGATATTTTATTCTCTTCATGCCATCCTCATCACCTCTACAGCTAATAATAAAATAACGAAGCCGACAAGCAATACGCATGAGTATACTTGTCTCAGTCTCAAATGCCTAGAACTAAGGCTGTCAAAACATTTCTTATAGGTTTCAGACAAAAGCATGAGATTTCCAGAAACTCCATGTTTATTTTCTATTAGAAAGGCCAGCGAGTTCATTACACAGACTTCTCTCAACCTTGTTGGAATCTGTTTCTGGCAAGATGCCCATACTGGAAAAGATTCACAGTACCTGGAAAAGATTTAGTACCTGCTCGTCCACAGTTCAGTTTTGTCTGAGGCTTCACGAGCACCTGGCACTCTTTGCAGTCCTGGACTTTCCCATACTCCCTAGCATAGACCTGTTCTCTGATCACCTATATGGAGGATGATGACACTTTAAGTTTCACATGTGGTAAAACCTGTTTTCATGGCAACTGCCACCCCTAATCCCATTCCCAAGAGCCATGCTGTTTGGCAGATGCTATTCAATAGTGTGCCTCATGTCTTACAAGGTCTGTGTCTGCCAGAGGAGACAGAGCTAGAAAAGACCTAACAACTGTGCTGATCTGCAGGCGTCTGTCATGTCCTGACAGCCACGGCTATGGACAAGAATCCAAATATAGAATGGGAGGGCATGTTGCCATCTTAGCAGATGGACATGTGGAGAAGTGGCCAAAAGCCTCTATAATAAGCCCCATGTACATGGTAGCAGGACAGGATGTGCGGCCAATGACATTCAATTGGCTCTTTATCTGTTGCTTAGAAACCTCAAGTTCAGGACAACATCCTTTCTAATTATGACTTGAGCCAGGGACATTCACATCATAAGAACTAGGATCTGTGGCTGCTGGGGATAAGTATTGGGCAGCAAGCAGGAGGCCAGCTGGGTCTTTGAAGTCCACGGAGCCAGCAAGGAAATCTGCACTCAGGATAAGAATTGCCTCTACTGGAGCTAAGTCAGCAAATGCAGTCTGGTTGTCAGAGCTGAGATGTAAAGAATAAAGATGGATCATTGCATGCTTGTGTTCTTTCCCCTGCTTTCACTTTGAGTAAACAGAAAAGTCAGGTAAGGCAAAAACTGGTCAAGAATAAATCCTTCCTATAATGGCAGGACAGACTGGGTTGGACTGAGCCAGGTCTAAAGAGAATAGAAATTCAAATGAGAGAAAAGTGGATTCTGAACCAACACTTTAAGGAACCTGCAGAATTACTGTAGAGGATCATGAAGCTTAGACTCATAAGTCAGATAATCAAATTCCAGTCCCAGATCTTTAACTTCCTAGCTTTTGATTATGACTCAGACTTTGTTTCCCTCATTCAGAATAGTTGGACAATGGCATACTACTTTATAGAGCAGTTGTGAGTATTGAATGAGTTAGTGTACATAAAGCACCTAAAACAGTGCCTGATACATAGTAAGCATGATTTATTTAAAGTATTCACTATCGTTGTCATATGTGAAGGTCAGGCCAACTCAGGCAAATTTGAGATGAATTGTCTTTGAAATTCACACACACACAAAAATGCCCTTTGTACCAAGTTGGTTCAATTGTATCCCTCCAGCTTCTATTGTACTGACTTTTCCCAATGGCGCTATCATCTGGTAGTAACTGTTATTATAGAGCATACACAATCAGACATACTTCCAAGGCCTACAAACTATGACTTTATAAAGGGGAAAGGACCAGTGTTCAACACATTCCTTATTTCACCATATAAACATTTCAGGGTCCACCTCCATGACTTCTGCTACTTTCTATAGAACTTAATGTCTAAACCACTTTTCAAAATCTGGGTCGTATTCTCTTCCTTATATATTCTGTTTCCCAGCATTGTTCAGCTGAGCAAAGTACAGAGACTAAGTTTTAATTTTATTAAATGATACCCCAACAACCACCATGGAAGTTTTTTCAAAAGTCAACTCTGACATGTCATTTCCAACTTAAAACTCCCTTCATGAGTTCTATCACACAAAACGAAAATTACAGCATTCTGGCATTTAAATAATTTCAACCTATAGTTGTAAATAAATAGCTCCCAAATGTATATCCCTAGCACTATCTTCTCACCTGAATGAGAGATGTGAATGTCGAACTGCTTAATCCATATCTCCGTTTGAATAGGCATTCCAACATAAAATTTCCTAATACCAACTCATAATTTTTCATAACCCTGTCCCTCTCCCAATTTCACTCATATCACTGAATTGCAACTTCATTTGCCCCTGATTTTGTCTAAAAAGTCTGAGAGACAAATTGACTCCTCTCAGTCAGTCTCACATCCTATCCTTTAAGAAATGTTGTTGATGACACTTTGATATCTAACCCATACATTATCATATCTCAACATATCCAGTATTACTACCACAATCTAGAAAGTCCCTCTCTCCAAGATTGTTGGAATAGCCTTTTCCCATCTTTTTTTAAATTATATTTTTTATGTTTCCATTTTGCCTCCTTTATTGGATTATTAGTCCAATCTGTTTGCATTATTTTTTCAATCATCATTCTAGTGGTTACAATATACATCTTTAACTTATCACAGTTAATCTTCATGTACGATTACAGTTCAAGAACTTTACAACAATAAAGCTCCATTTCCTCCCTTTTCACCATTGTAGCTTTATAATATGTCCATTCATTTATATGCATCAATCTTATTTGCTATTTATTTCTTTAAGTAATAAACTACTTTAAAGAGATTAAGATTAGAAAAATATACCTTATTATTTCCTACATAGTTCCTAAAATTTGAAAAACTGCACTTCATTATTTCCTACATATTTACCCTTTCTCATGTTCTTTATTCCTTTTCTGTAGATATAAATTTCCATTTGACACTATTTTCCTTTACTAAAGAACTTCTCTTAAAAGTCCTTCAGTGTATATATGGCTAGTAAGGAATTCTTTCAGCTTTATTAGTTTGAAAAAAATTATTTCACTTTTATTTCCTAAAAATTATTTTGAAACTTATATATGAATTCTTGTTGATGGGTTTTTTCCCCAGTATATTAAAAATGTCATCCTGCATTGTCTTCTGGTTGTGACTCATCTTTTCCCTTCTATAGGTAATGTATTGTTTTTCTAGGATTCATGTGAGATTTCCATTTTATCATTGGTTTTCAGCAAGTTAATTATGGGGTGCTGTGGTATAGTTTTATTTTGTCTATAGTCTGCATGGAAATGGCTGGGATTCTTGAACATGTGCGTTTATTTTCTTCATCATATTTGGAATTTTTTTTAATTTATTATATTTATTTATGCATACAAGAACTGGGGCGTAGGCCAGAGGTGAGGGGGGAGGGATAGGATTCACCAGAGACAGAGTGGGGAGCACAACATGCAGACCTACTGAAACACACTGCTGAAGGGAGCAGAGGGCAAGACAGGAGAGGTCTGTTGGATCAGCTTCCTGGCCAGGGATCAAACTCATGCCACAGTAGCTGGTGATAGCTTGATAGCTCTGAGACTTAACCCCTGCACAACCAGAGAGGCCCCATATTTGGAAATTTTTCAGCCATTATTTATTCAAATTATTTTCCTTCCTCATCTCTTCCATGTACTCTAAATACATGTATGTGCTTAAACATGGGTGGGGCAAGAAGAGAAAGAAAACTCTGATGCTGACTGTGTGTTTTTTGAGTCTAGATATCAAAAATGAATGTAGAAATTTATATCTTGAGCCCAAAGCCACTCTGATGACATACATCTCAGCAAAATCTTTAAAACCACTTCCCCCATAGCGAAGGAAGTAAAAGAAAAGATAAACAGCTGGGACTACATCAAACTAAAAAGCTTCTGTACAGCAAAAGAGACAATAATTAAAACAAACAGACACCCTACTAATTGGGAGAAGATCTTTGCACACAATACAACCGATAAAGGACTGATAACAAA